>CM077292.1:54051752-54306752 GCA_039654925.1 Anguilla pacifica | reverse complement strand
GTCAAATATATTACACTTCACAATATATGGGCAAATGCTTCAAGTTTTTGTGCATATATATGGCCTTTTGTTTTTTCAAATACACTACTGTGAAATATAATTATCATATTTTCAAAAAGTCCCCACATATTTACATTATATTTCAGTATATTCCATCTCTGTTTGGAAAAATACAAACACAAAAACTGCTTTCCTGCCTGCCGAAGATTTCTGCAGGAAAAAATAAAATAAAATAAAATGCTGGTGTGGTTGAATTTTGTGCATGAGCAGGTGGCTTCTCAAAGTGTCCCAAGGTGAAAACAAAACTTTAGTGCAAATACAATACAGCGCAGTGTCCTGAGGTGCTCTGGCCAATCAGCACGCTTCAGAGTTCGCGACACAGATCTGCAGTACGCTGAATCAGAGCCATGAAGCCCCTGTCATTATTTGCCTTGCCTGTTTGCCTCGTTCTCTCCTAAATGCTCCTAATGGCTGTTTTGGTTCTGGTAATTGCTCAGAAAGCTCAGGTTATTTTATTTTTTTTTGTTTAATCTCCCGTCTGTTTACACACGCGAGGGCGATGGAAGGGCCTTTGTTCCAGCAGGAAGGCAGGGCGTGTTTTTCGGGAGGGGGGGGGCTGGGCGTGGCCCCCTTTGTATGAGTCTGAAAGGCGTTAAGGGGTTCCTCCCCGGACAGAGCCCAGGGTTCCCACCCCTCCCTACCTGGAGAGAGACGGGCGGGTTCCCCTCGTGGGTGGCGGGGAGGGGAGGGGGGGGGCGGAGCCGGGATCGTATTTTCGCATTTCTCCAAAATGGTTGCCGCCGACCGCGTGCCGACGCCGCGGCAGAAATTCCGCGCGGGGCGAGACCACGGTGGAATGCTGGGACCTCCAGACACACAGGAGGGCATTGTTGTCAAGCGGCACCCTCCTCATCAAAGCCCCGTCAACCCAAAAATGCCGTTCCTGGCGAGCCGCGCCCATTCCCAAACCCCTTTGATGTCTGCTCATCAAATAACGTCTGTCTGAGCATCTGTCTGTTCGACTCTCTTAGTCTGTCTGTCTGTCTGTCTGCCTGTCTGTTTGTCTGCTTGTCTAAGTAAATATAAGGTAGTGTGTGTGTGTGCACCAGGAGAATATTGCAAATATTGCACAAATATTGCACAAGAGAGTCTGGGATAGTCTGGCGAAGAGGAAGGAGATGCCTACGCGTTGTAATGAATGCTTCCAAAATAAAACGTTTAATGGTGAAGAGGGTTTTAACGAAATTCTAGATTTTGTGTTTACATTGCTAGAGCAACGTTACAGTTACCTGCCTTTCTTTTCTAAGATGGCTTCCTTAGCGACCATATTGTCTTCCGTTAGCTACAGTGTGTGGGTGCCTGTTTTCCTCCTCTGTTTGTTTGTCTGTTCAGTGATTGGTTTTTTTGTGTGGTGTTTTTTCCTGCGCAGATCTTCCTGTGGGAGCAGAACCTGGAGCAGTTCCACATGGACTGGTTCCGCTTCCGCTGTTACCTGGCCAGCCTGCAGGGCGGCGAGCTGCCCAACCCCAAACGCCTCCTGGCCTTCGCCTCCCGCCCCACCAAGCTGGCCATGGGCCGGCTGGGGATCTTCTCCGTCTCCTCCTTCCACGCGCTGGTAACTTTCCACACACACACACATTCGCACACACACACTCTCTCTCTCTCTCTCTCTCTCTCTCGCACACACACCCTCTGCTCTCCATCCTTCTACGCACTGTGCAATGCACACTCTGCTTCTATGTTTGCTGACTTGTACTGGGGGTGTTGGGAGGGGGGGTTACTGCCCTGTGCTTTGAGAAAATGATTTAGTAGAAACTCAAATTAAATGTTTTTTGTTTTCTATTAGGAAATATACAGCGTGCTCACACACACACAGACAGACACACACACACATACACTCAAAAACACCCTCACACACAGACACACTGTCCCAAGCCGTGTAGGATCAGCTAGGACAGCACAGCCTGTTTTTTATTAGGGCGGGAGCATAACTCTGCCCTTAATGAGAGAGGCTCATATTCCCCCCGAGGCTCATCTCTAACTGCGCTGTCATTTCTACAGTATTACCTCATCGCTGCTCTACCTGACCAGGTGCCAGCGCTCTCCTTACAGAATGCGCGAAGTTCCGCGACACCTTTCCGCAAACGCCACCTGTCACGCCGCTTGCCCGTCAGGGCCACCTGTGAGCGCGTGTCTATTTAAAAAAAAATACCCATCAGCCTCTCTGTCAGCGACCTTCACCCTTAACCCTTTCGAGAGCAGTTTTTTGGAATGTTTTTTTTTTTCTTTTTTTATTTCTAAGTCGGAGTTCTAGAACTCCATTGCTTTCAGTAGTGATTGTGACATCAGAATTAGAATGTCCGGTTAAGAACATTCTAATCACATATTTGTGATTTCACACCGTAAAGGGTTAATTGATTCGGACTCTGAGCAAAGGCCAGAGGCTTCAGAAGAAGAGCGCCAAATCCACAGATCAATACACCCCCTACCCCCCCTTCGCCCACCCCCCTCCTCCTCGGCCATGCTCCAGGCACTTTCCCATGCACAAACTCAGCACCGCAGATGGGCTCATCCCACCCCCCCCCCCCGCCCTCCTCAGGGTGGCCCAGAAGGAGCCTGCAGGGCTGTTTACAAATTACACAGGATCACAGGTTAAATGGCCCCCTGTAAACGAGGAGGTTTGGTCTTAAAAACTCCCTGATATAATGCAGGTCTGAGCGTTCTTATGTATATGAAATATATGTGCACAGTAGGATTTACCAAGAGCAGTCTTTATTAATTCATGTGATGTAGCCTAGAAATGCCAGATTACAGTACTGTAAGCATGAGCATACTGAAGAGGAATAACTAACGTGAGAGACGATTGGGGCACACGCACGCTCACGCACGCACGCACGGACGTACACACCCACACACACACACACACACACACACATGATATACAGAGCTATATGTACTAATTTCTTTGCATATTTAAACTGTTACGCAGTCAGGAAGTCAACTCTTGTTACATCAGAGTGGGTGGAGTTATAGCGTGAGAGTAGTTACTGGGCGGGGCTATGGTGTGGGAGTGGTTTTGGGCGGAGCCAGAGCGTGAGGCCAGTAACCGAGGCAACAGTACGGTCCCCTGACGGTGTGGTCTCGGTGGGTTTTTCGGCGCAGGTGGCGGCGCGGACGGAGTGCGGGGTGAGGCGGCGGACGCAGGCCATGTCCCGCTCCTCCAGCAAGCGCAAGAGCCGCTTCTCCTCCCTGTGGGGGCTGGACACCGCCTCCAAGAAGAAGACCAAGGGCCGGCCCAGCATCAACCAGGTGCGCACCGTCTGACTTTCGCTTCCAATCAAAGAAAGCTTTCACCCGCTGCGGTTGAAGGACGGACCTCGAGGCAATGCAAGAATGGGGTTATTTCACCCACCTGTTAAACTGAACTCTGAAGCAAGGGGGTTCCCAAAATTTGGGTCACGCCCCACTGGTGGGAAATGGGAGGAGTTAGGTTGGGTACGGAGATGAAACAGTAAATTTTACACTTGATAACCACTGAAATTCACACCACTAGAATGACACAACGTGGTTTGTGCATGTACTGCTCTAGTAATGATGTACATAGTTGTTTTGAGATCATATAAAAACAACTTACAATTATTTTGAATGCTTCTCAGGCCATATTTAAATAAGGGGCAGGGTCATAGTAAATGTATTTGCATAAGGTGGATGGGCGGGTCAGAAGGTATGGAAAGGCCCCGCCCTAAGACCCTGGTTTGAGGGGTTTTTTTTAATGGT
This sequence comes from Anguilla pacifica, assembly GCA_039654925.1. NCBI lineage: Eukaryota > Metazoa > Chordata > Actinopteri > Anguilliformes > Anguillidae > Anguilla > Anguilla pacifica. The sequence continues at coordinate 54,302,975 of CM077292.1, read as the reverse complement.
CTCTGAATCCGCTTCCCTCCTCCCAGGTGTTCGCTGACGGTGAGGATCCGGTGCGGAAGGTTCTGGATGGCATGCTGGAGGACAGCCCCAACGCCAGCCTGGTAAGGACCCTCAGAGCCCCCCCCCCCCCCCCCCGAGCATGGCGTTCTGGCAATAAAACGCAGTTGGGGGGGGTGGATGAATGCAGATTCAGGCGTAAGCTGGTACAGACGGGACTGTGGGGGGGGGGGGGGGGGGTCCTGGAGCCCCATCATGGCAGGGGTTTTCAGGACCGAGTGATTGGGGGGGGGGGGGGGGTACTGTGACTGGGGGGGCGGGTAGGAAGGGGACAGATGGCAGAGCGGGTGGGGAGGTTGATCTCTCGGTCTGCTCCCGCGTGGGTGGCCTGCCATGGCGGACTGCTCATTTTGGCGGTACTCGCGGGAGGCTGGTGTTAATCGATCGTATCGTGTTGCTAATCGCCAGACAAGGACCGCCGTGGCGACAGAGGGGCGAGGGGACGTGATTTTTCAGCACATCCCCCGTGGAGTCCTGCGATTAAGACTTCACAGTCCACTGTCCTTCACTGAACCGTCTCTGTGTCCGAACCCCTTGTAGACGGAGGAGGGCGGGTCGGTGAAAAGCATTCCCCACCACAACGCAGACAGCGACATCTGGGTTCCTGACTACCTCACTCCTTCCTGGGTGTGTCTGCCCGACGACAAGCCGGTGCTGTCCGTCATCCAGCCCGGCGAGACCACCCTCGACGTCCTGGAGGGCATCTGCAAGGTGAGAGAGCCTCACCGACGGAACATTCCGGAACCTTCCGGAACTAAAGCTAGAATTCCGAAACTTTGTCTGACAGTTAAATAACTTTTCTGCGCAAATGCAGTTTTGCCAGTTCTGCAGTCGCTTGGCAAACCAAACAAACTCGCCAAATTGAGTTTGTGAAGAAAAAGTTTTGTCAAAGAAAAAATGTTGATTGAATACAGGCCCAAAACTGTTATTTGACATGCCTGCCAACTCCCTTCGTCAAATATATATTTGAAATACTAACTCATCAGATTTTGTTAAGATTGGAATGCAGTCCTGCAACTCTGAGATTTTTCAATAAAACATCTTACCAACCAAAAACGTAACTATATTTAGCTGAAATGATTGAATCTTTGTCTCGTTTTAACTAAAATGCTGAGTGGAGGTATTTTTTGAACGTTGTTATTGAATTCTTTAGCTCTGCTTACCCATGCTATTAATCCAGAGGGTTGAAGGAGTCTTGCTGGTGCCTGAAGGATTAAAGTATTTCATATAATTATTCATATAAGACCTATGTCTGACCAACAAGGGTGTAGGTGTAGCAAAAAATAAATAAACAGATTGTCCCCGTTTAGCCTATTTCTAAAATTATTGCGAAACACTTTAAAAAAAAATTATTTTATTTTTTCCTTGTGCGACTTTGCTGATTGCATCAGTGCACGAAAGCACTGTAGCAAAGAAGACTCATATTTTATCCTTTAAGTATAATTTATTAAGATTTTCTGCAGAAACTCACTAGGAAGATTTTTATTTTACATTTTGGTTGCTAAATATTAATTCTGTTCATTGTGAAATTATTGCTGTGCAATATAATCTTCTCTGTGTTCACGTATTTGTTCTCATCTTATCCATGCCTCTGGGGTTAGCATCTGAAGAGGTTAGAACGATGCAGAGGAAATGTCCTTAATATACTCATTTTCTGACGTCAAATGCTAAATGGCTGAAATAGCATGTTAAAAACACTTTAGATAAGACAGTACCGACAGATGACAGTGAGGGGTGATAGTAATACGTGATATGAGACTTCTAAAGCAGTCTGATATCTCTAAACACCTTAAAACTATTTTTAGACATGTTAAACTTACACGGAGTAGATATGATAAGCAAGAGCACTGTGATATGGGACTTAAGCCTGCTATCTCTAAACATGCTAAACACTTGAAATGGCATTGAAAAAGGTAAACTTACATGCTGTGGGCATGATAAGAAACAATGTCGTGATGTGGAACTTGAGGGTCGCGAAGTCGGATATCTCTAAAAGACGCTATCTGCAGATTTAACCTCGTATTTTCAAGCTCCCAAACAGCCCCCATCTTCCCAACAGCTGTTTGTCATAGGTCTATTTTTTATTGCCTATTTTATTGAAATGTACACAAATAACAGACAGGAGGAAAGAGGCTGTGTGGGGAGTTTTCTCCCCACCATTTGAGGGTTTTCTCCCCACTGGGAGTTTTAAAAAAAACTTTATTCACTTGCTATTTTTGGGATTCAGGCCTGGTGTTTGCTCGGTTTGCTATTTTTGCTCTGTCTCTTGCCTTGCTGCTCTGTAAAGCGTCTTCATGACAGTGCTCTGTAAAAAGCACTACACAAAATGAATTGAATAGGAGCTGAATCTTGGTACGGCGACCCCGCATCTCCGTCCCGGGCCGCCGAATTTGGGAAGTCAGACGTTAACGGAGTTAAACTCGCGTAACCCCCGCTCGACACGGCACAGCACAGCACTGCTGTCTTTCATCGCGCGGCTGCGTTTTTATGTTCCTGCGTGACGCTGAGGTGCTCAGGGCTACCGATCATTATCTCCACATTTCTGTTCAACGTAAACTTTAAAAAAAGAACAAGCTCCCCAGAGCCGTGTTACAGTGAGAGGGGAGGGGTGTGTGGGGGGGGAGGGGGGGGGAGGGGTACGAGAGGTGAGCGATTCGGAGTCGGGCAGCCGTCGTAACTTGCCGAGCGGTAATCGCAGCTCCGTAAATAACGCCAGAGCGCTAGGCGGGAGAGAGCGCTAGGGGTCTCCTCGCCGTGTTCCACGGCTTCCGGAAGCTTCCGGGGGATCCGCGCGTCTTCGGCGCGCAGCGGCGGGGTTTTCTGTCGCGCGTGCGCTTGTCTCCTCGCAGCGGAGTGGAATTCCGCCAGGCTTCGTAAAGCACAGACGCATGCACATGCATGCGCACATGCATGCGCACACACACATGCGCATGCATGCGCACACACACGCACGTACATGCGCACGCACGACACACGCGTGTCTTGTGCTCACCCAAGCTGTTTCTGAACACAGCCGGGGGAACTGGAGCGTCAAATCTGCCTTCTGAAATCAGCAACCAAGAGCCTGTTCCTAATGTGCCATTTTATTTCTCTCTCACAACATCGCTGGCCGTGTCATTTATTTATCCAGCCTATATTACAGCCTATATTATTTTCCCTTTTTTTCTCTTTTTCCACCCTTCTTCTGGTTTGTTTTCTTCACTTTTAATCAGCGTAAGACCTAAGATAGCATGGTAATCCTCTTCCACTGATGATCAAATTATCAAAGAGCTAGGACTTTATAGCAGGTTGCTCTCAACCCCACGATAAGAGGTTTACAGAGATAAGAGGAACGTGCTTCTGAAGATTTCATAGTTCACGTCGGTGCCTATTTTTCATTTTTCAGTCCAGTTAGTTATTCACTGTAATTCTCCTAAATAGCTTGGTTGAGTCCCCACAAGTGCCTCAAACCCGATTACACACTGTGTAAGGTGAAGAGTGATGTTTACTTCCTGTTGCTCTTTGACGCACTGGGACACGTTTAGGATTTGGAATTCTCGGCAGTGTTCCGATGAAAACAAACCCCTTTCCTTGTGAAACGCAGGCTTACAACCTGGATCCCAGGAAGCACTACCTGTGCCTGAAATTTCGGACGGAAAACCAAGTGCAGCATTACATCCCCAAGCTGGAGGAGGAGGTGTGCGACCTGGTGAGTTCGGATAAGAGTGCTATCGCATTTTGGGGGACCCCGCAGATTTTCTCAGCTTTGCCCCGAAAACGTGTGCAGCCACGCCCCACTTTTTCCATTTCAAATCCTGTGAAGGTTTAGTATTGGGGATACAGGCTTTAAAATGAAGCGAATCAGCAGGAATCAGGTGTAGATTACTATTTGTTCAACATCCTCAGTAATGTATAAAAGCTATATGTGTTGTATATTATTGTTCACACAACCGTGTTCATGCACAGAGAAATTCCTTCTCCTTGGTGTTCGTTTGGGTGATTCTTTTTTAGGGAAGGCTATTTCGGGAGTCTCTGTTCCCCCAAAACCTGATTTTTTTTTTTGTCCACCCAAATATTTTCAGTTCAGTTTACTGGCTGTACCTGTTAGACAAGGTAATTTCACAAATAATCTTTGGTATCGATGGGAGGCATGATAGGTGGAACAGTTCATCTTTCACCCACGCACACAAAGATGAAAGACTTGGCGGCGTTTCGTGTTTTGACAATAGAAGAGATTAATGACATTTAATCCTAATTTATTCTCGTTTCACAGCTGTACAAGGAGATCGAAGTTTGCGCCAAAGCCACCAAACTCATCCACTTTGACCGTGACGAGTCCTGCACCATCGGTTACGGTAAGCTCCGTGCGGCCTCCCTGCCCAGACCACAGCAGAGCGGAGCGAAGCTCGGAGCATACGTGCGATAAACACACCACTGCAGTTCCCAAATTCCCCCACCCTCTCAAATTATTCATTAAAAACGCTTTTGTTCATAATGATATTGAAGATTTGGTCCGTTAAATTAACCCTCTCCCCTGTCCCCCTCTTGGCGGGATCCTCCGTCGAGGTCTCGGGATACCTCAGAGGTAAAGGGCAGGGGTGCGCGACGAGGGCCCGATCCATTTCGGGATTTCGCGCCAACCTCTGCTGCCCTTTAATTATTTAGTCGTGCCGGTCGTTTATCTGATCTGACGAGTTGGCTGAAGTCAGGAGCTACAGAGGAGTTAGGTAGAGCCTGTGTGTACAGCGGATTAGAGAGTGTGCTGGTGTCGTTCGCTTGGAAGAAACCAGGGCGCGCACACACACACACACACACACACACACACACACCAGCGCTTCAGGAATGGTGCTGCGCCCCCCAGGTGAGGTCGGTTGTGGGGGCGTCGGCGTATGGTCCTGTGATGGCGTCTTTCGTTTTCTCCTCTTACCCCGTCTTCCTCTCCTCAGGTTTCTCCGTCGCCGTGGTGGAGGAGGACGGGGTGCAGCAGCTGCACGTGTCTGACGTGAGGAGCGGGGGGGTGGCCTGCGCCAAAGGTGAGCGCGTGTGTGAGAGTGTGTGAGAGAGTGTGTGTGTGTGTGTGTGTGTGTGAGAGAGTGTGTGTGAGTGTGTGTGTGTGTGTGAGCGTGTGTGAGCGTGTGTGTGAGTGTGTGAGTGTGTGTGTGAGCGTGTGTGAGCGTGTGTGAGAGTGTGTGAGTGTGTGTGTGTGTGTGTGTGTGAGCGTGTGTGAGAGTGTGTGAGAGTGTGTGTGTGTGTGTGAGTGTGTGTGTGTGTGTGTGTGTGTGTGTGTGTGAGCGTGTGTGAGAGTGTGTGTGAGTGTGAGTGTGTGTGAGTGTGTGTGTGTGTGTGTGAGAGTGTGTGTGTGAGAGAGTGTGTGTGTGTGCGTGTGTGTGTGTGTGTGAGCGTGTGTGAGCGTGTGTGAGAGTGTGTGAGAGTGTGTGTGTGTGTGAGAGAGAGTGTGTGTGTGTATGTGTGTGTGTATGTGCAGGATTGTGTGTGTGGGCCTCTGCGTGTGTGTTCATTTGTATATATACATGTGCATGTGTGTGTGTGTGCATGCACTCATATGCATGTGTGTCTATGTGTGTGCACTCATATGTACACGCGTGTGCATGTACTGTATGTGGTGGTGGTTAGGTCATTCTACTCTTGCCAGTCTCAGTTTTCATCTGAGGCATTGTGTTAAATCACCACTGGGGTCTCTAACCCACAACCCTACAGAGTTAATGAAGCTAATGCATGAGCTCACTGTGACCCATGCATTCAGCTCATCAGAAGGGGGGATGGGGGAGGGGGGGGGCTTTACTTTACAGAGAAACTGAAAGAGGAAGGCCTTGTGGCCTGTCTATTAAAGTGGAGTATAGAAAAATGAACTACTTCAGAAAGTGCCCCGTAGCTCGTAGCAATCGCCCCTCATTCATTGCTGTTTATTCCCATGTGGGTCACCTTTCATGACAAAGTCACTTTCTTTAAAGTGCGCCCCATTAAAGATTAATGGAGCCCTGCTTTGTACAGGCAACCCATTCTGAAGCCCTGCTCTAGGGCATGCTTTGTAATCCAGGCCAGTGGTGGATCCACCGTTCTGAGAACCCCTCTTCTGTGACATCACTGAAGTTTCCCGGGCCGCTGTCGCCGGGGGCTACGGCTCCCTGTCCAGTGGGAGCCCTCCGTTGCAGCTGACATTTCAGATGTCGTAGACAACTGGGTCACATCTTAGGGCTTTTAATGTTGTTCAGGCACACATGCACACACACACATACGCACACACACACACACACATCACACAAATGCACTCATGCCCAGAAGCACATTTCACGTGCACAGTCGCGCACGCAAACATGCACACACATGAATGCACACATGCACACAAACACATGTCCACTCACATACACAGTGGGAAAAGTGCAGATGTATCCACACACTTGCGTCTTGCTTAGGTGCTGTCCTCTGCTGGTGAGAGAATCTGGCCAAAGGATCCATTATACTGAGCGACTCTGTGATGATTGAGTGTTTTTCATGTAAAAATGAAATATACTCGAATATGTTTCAGTGCTATTCATTTCAGTGGGAAAAGTGATGTCAACCATTAGGTTAATTAGGTCATCCAGGGTAATTAGCTGGCGAATGAGATTGCAGGAGTGAGTTGACTGCTTAAGGAGGTGCTAATTGGTGGTAATTGGCAATCGGAAAGGGAAGAAGATTCAGGTGCTGTTAGACAGCGCGAGAGAGATTGGTGGTGTGTTTGTTGAAACTACAGGTAGGTTTTGTGTAGGAGAAAAGGGAGCCGGTTTTTTTAATGAGATTTGAGCTTGTGCCAAAACATGATGTTTGAAAACCAATATCTGTGTAATTAAATATATCAGACCTTGGGCAAATATGTATTTGAAATAGCTTAACGGATGCTCGTTAAATAAAAAAAACACTTCTGCTTATCCCTGACAATTTTCAATGAAACACATTATGAACTAGGTGTAGGTGCAGGCTTTTGTTTCAACCAAGCAGTTACACACCTGATTCTACTAATCAAGGTCCTTAGTAAAGACTCCAAAGGTTGATTAGTAGAATCAGGTGTGTAACTGCTTGGTTGGAACAAAAGCCTGCACCCACACCGGCCCTTTCTGGCCCGAGTTGAGAACCACTGAACTAGAGTCTACCATCGTAAAAAAAGAATTTTGTTCTGAATATTGGCAAAAATAGCTGTTTCTTAAAACTGTTCGTAATGGGCAGGTATTTTCCTGGTAGAGGGTGAAGGTATCTGAAATAATCTGTGCAGGTGTCTTATGTTGGTCTTCACTGTCTCATGTAGGTGTCTGATATGGGTATTATACTGTCTCACAGTGCAGGTCTGATATTGGTGTTTATTACACTTTCTCACAGTGCAGGTCTGATATTGGTGTTTATGCTGTCTCACAGTGCAGGTCTGATATTGGTGTTTATTACACTTTCTCACAGTGCAGGTCTGATATTGGTGTTTATGCTGTCTCACAGTGCAGGTCTGATGTTGGTGTTTATCACGTTGTCCCACGCTGCAGGTCTGAAGGCGGGAGACGAGATCCTGCAGCTGAACGGGAAGGCCGCCAGCGTTCTGAACGTGTCGGACATGCGCGCGGCGTTCTCCCAGGATTCCCTGTGCCTGGGCGTCAGCACGGTGCCCGAGGTGGACCCTCAGCGGCTCTGCCAGCTGCCCCCGCGTCGGTCCGATGGGGCGGAAGACCTCTGCACCGACATCTTCTCCCAAAACCAGGGTGAGTCTGAACTGGGGATTCAGAGAGCCAGGGATTCAGAGTCAGGGAGTCAGAGAATCAGGGAGTCAGAGAGCCAGAGAGTCAGAGTCAAGGAGTCAGAGACCCCCAGAAAGAGTCAGAGTGGTGCTAGTGCTTGAGGGGTTCTTGCATCTGACGTTCTTTCACTCACCAGTGAACCCATTTACACACACACACACACACACACACACACACACACACACACGCAAACCGTTGGCCTGTAACAAGCAGGGCATTTAACATCCCAGCCAACACAAAGTCCTCTCGATGTCACTGGAATGTTTGGTCAGTGTTATAACACGGCCCCTGTGTGAGGACTGTTTCTCATCGCGAGGTCGTATCGCGTTGGCTGGGCTGTCCGTTTACGGCCCCTTCTGGACCCGGGAGCCTCGGGTTCGAGCTTCTCTGCCGAAGCGCTCTGTCGCTGTCCCCCTCGCCCCGTTGGCGGTTAACGCAGCTGAGCACCTGTTGCGCTGAGGAGCAGATGTCTCATCCCTCTCTCTCTCTCTCTCTCTCTCTCTCTCTCCCTCTCTCTCTCCGTCTCCCTGTGTGGTCTCTCAGAGGACATACTGGACGACGGGACGCCCCTCAGACTGCCGAGCCCTGGGGACAGCCCGGACGACGAGGCCGAGCCCGGCGACGACGCCACGGACGGGGCAAAGGTCAGAGGTCAAACGCGCAACTGGTTTCGCCCTGCGAGAGGCGACCATCTGTCGCGGCCTCCTGCTGCAGCCCTGACGCTACCGTTACCTCGGAAACGCGCTAGCCTTCGGTCGCTACGCTCACTATGACACGTACTGTAGCTAATGGCTACAGCACGCAGAAAATGGCTAACACACACAGCAAATGGTCACAGACGCTACTGTTAATCCTTAACGCACTCTCGTTCAGTCGCTGTGCTGGCTGTGATACGCAGCAAACAGCTACAGCACACAGCAGACGTTTCGCCTGCATAAGATGAAAGTTATTCAGAGACTTCCTAGTTCCTACTCAATCGATTTTGAATGACTTTACAAAGAACATCGACGCGGTGCCATGGGACCGGAGAATTTTCTGAGCTACGCTATCTGCAGACAGAACCGTGTGGTTCTAAGCTGTCGGATTCCCCCTCCCCTTCCAGAGCAAACTGTTGCGCGTTTGCTGAGTCTTAGCTTAGCTGGTATTAGCTGCCTTTTTAGCGCCATCAGGCAGCCGTGCAGCAGAAACGTCTCGGCTTTCAGCCCGGTCTGCTCGGGTTTGAGAACGTGACCCGATTCAGGTCGGGTCGTGTCGCGTGACACCGCGCTGTAAGCTCAGAAGTTTGGGGAAAACGATACCTCTTGAAAAGCAGAAGTTGTTCCTCCGCCGCCCTCGATGCCAGACGACCTTCTAATTTAAGGGCGTTTGATGAGCCCTTTCGGACGGGGGAACAGATGTCGAGCTTTTTTTGTGAGTACCGACCCCCCCCTTGCTGCAGAGACGGGGTGTGCGTGTGCAGACTCTTGACTATTGCAGGGATCTTTAACTCCAGTCTTGGAAGGCCGCCGGGCCTGTGCATTTCTGTGGTTTCCTCAGCAGCCAATGGGGGCCTTGGAAAACAAGGTGTGTTGAGCCTTCGGCCAATCGGTGACTTGACATTGTTTACTTAATTGCTGGGGCACACCAAAAGCCTGCAGGCCTTGTAGTCCGACACCCCTGCGTTAGCTCAGCTTGTTTTCCTTTTCTCTGTGTTGTGTGTGCCTTTTTTAAAACGGTGGACAGATTTAATTATACTGAACACATTCTCTATTTGGAATCTTTTCTCATGAGTAATATTTTCACTGTGTCCAAAAAAACCCACATTATAATAAGATGTCATTATAAGAATGCATTAGTGATTTAAATTAAGCACAAGCATAGAAGCTAAAATATCAGGAACCAGGTGACACCGTGGTCCTCCTGGCCTGGAGTTTGATATTCTTGATATTCCTGTATGGCTGCTGTACTCCAGCACTGATACTCAGATCTGTACCACAAGGCCAGTGGTGCTGCTGGCTTTCATTCTTTCTGTCCAATCAGGGTCTGGTTTGGACCTGGGTCACCGTGATTGGCCAATCGGTGAACTTAATCAATCAGTCATCAATCAGATTTAAAAGAGCATGAGCAGCATTACTGAGTGGGCCTGATTTGAGTGTGGCAGGCCTACAGGGAGGCTGCACAGACAGAGCATAGAGAAGCCAGCCACAACATGCCAGTCATGTGAGACACTGGCGTGCACTGTTCCACTGACGGGCAATTTAAAGAGGACAATAGTGATGACAGGTGGAGGGTTGGGGGTGGGGTGGGGGTAGGGGAGGGGGGGAGCTGAGCAGCGAGCACTAAAGGAGACGCGCGCTGCGTGTGTTCAGGAGCGGCAGGATGTGACCGCCGCGCAGCGCCGAGCCAAGTGGGACAGCGGGGGAGGGGGGGGCGGTGTTCCCTCTCGCTTAACTCACTTCCTGTTTGTTCCCTGCGTTTGCCAGGCTTGATTAGAGTGTGCAGCGGAAGCTCTCGCACACACACACACACACACACACACACACACACACACACACGCACGTACGTACGCACACACATGCACACACACACATGCACACACATACCCGCACGCACGCACACACACACAAACATGCAGAAATACACACACGCACACACACACACACGCACACACATGCAGAAGCACACATGCATACACAGACACACGCTCTCTGTCTCTCTCACACACACACACACACACACACACACACACACACTCTGCCTGGCGCTTGTCATTCTGATTTCCGTGGCCCCCGCGGAGAGACGGCGGGAAGTGGAAACTGATTTACGGTCTTCCACATTCCAGACGCCAGGCGGCACGCGTCCGGTGGGGGAGCCGGGTTTTCCCGTTTAACGGACTGTTCACCGCATTTCCTCCACCATTATCGTTCTGACGGGAATGATTGATTGGGAATTCTACCAAGCTCTCCTGAAAATTTGTCTCCGTAAAATCGGAGAATTCTGACAGCTGGTGAAAAGGCTCTTCATATTTCTGATCTGATATTCCTGCTGGTGTCCAACCTGACGGTAACTTCTGAGTTTCTTTTTTGTTGTGTTCTCTTTGATCAACTTTTAAGTGCCCTTTTAGAAGGCAGAGGTGGTTTTGGTTCCTCTCTCACACCCCTGTCACTGCTGACTTCCTGTTCTAAAAAAAAATACTCCCCAGAAAAGCTTCTGAATAATCAGTGTCATTCTCCCAGTCTCCTTCCTGACCCACCATCTGCTACAGAGCCCAAATTTATTCCACATAATTTGTTATTATTCATCTGGAGTTCGCTGGGGAGGGGAGGGGGGGTGAGGGGGGGGGGGCGATGCTGCAGCATCACGAACACGTCGCACGGGTTTGCAGTTTCCTGAAGCGTGCCTCTGCTCCGCTCTCAATTGACCTTTCCCCCCCACGTCCTCCCTCTCTGCGATGACCTCACGACAGGCAGTGCCAGCGATATGACCGTGATGTCACGGCCTTGCCCAAGGACACTATTCGTCGGCTTTGTTTCCAAATAGCGCTGCCCTAGATCTAGGTCAGCGTTTTTTTTACTTTTGCCATTTAGTGGCTTAGTGACCTAGCACGCCAAGGCTGGGAATGTTGTTAGCCAGGTCTGTGTCACTGTTGCCCATATTAATGAGATGCATCTATGTCATTGTTACCCACAGTAATCACATCTGCGTTCTTATATTGTCTTGTGCAGTAAGTTGCAATGGAAAAGAGCATCTCTTGAATGGACATAGCATTGTTGTGTTTCCGTGGCGATATATCATTGTTGTGTTTCCGTGGCAACCTGTTCTCCAGGGTTCCGTGGCAGTTAAATTCGGTTAACGTGCCCGGGAGTCAGATTGGTGGTTCTCCTTGGTTCCGTGGCAGTTAAATTCAGCTGTGGCGCCTCCTCTGCCTCCTCGAAGAGCTGTAGCACCGTACGTCTGTCTGCTAGACTGCAGCCAAGGAGCGGGCGGGAGGTGGGGTGTGGCTGGGGGGGGGGGGGGGGGGGGTAATTATCTGATTCTTAAAGAGAATCAAAAGGAGGAGGAAGCTCCGTTTTAATTATCTGTGCATTGTAATTGCTCGATTATGAGTGCTGATTGGGCTTGCCCAACGCCTATGAATTACAGTCTGAACCGCTGGGAGAGATTGTCTGGAAGAAGTACATTTTTTTTTAAGGAGGACAAAGAGGAGTGGCAAGCAAGGAACACTGCATTTCTCAGGTCCAACACAATGAAAATGAAATACTTAAAAAATAGCTACAGAGGGAGAGAAAGAAGAGAGAGAGAGAAAAAAAGAAAATTAATTGGAGAACGAGACATGCACATAGAGATGCAGAACAGAAAAGTTTTTTCTGAGAGTTTCAGTCTGCCTGTCATGGCGATTGACAAACTAGCCTTCTTAATGACACCTAGGGTCAATTGCCGTGTACTCAGCTGGAGTTTAAACCTCAGTTTAAACCTCTAGACCACAGAACTGCATAGCAGCTGGAGCAGCTAACCAAAGCTGTGGAATAAGGATTAACTATTCCAGTTGTAATGTAGTTTTGTGGTCTAGAGGTCTAAACTCCCGCGTTACACACAGTACAGTTGACCCCCTAAAGGTCGACGTACGATTGTTACGTGTGTCCATTTGTCATCCTTTCCCTCCTTTTCAGAGCTGTCCTGCCGTTTTTACAACTCGCCACTAGAGGGCGACAAAGTCTGTATATCTCAGCCTGGGAGTGCTTGTGGAAAATCCATCGACCTTTTTTGAACAGCGATCAGAATTATTGTGTTGCTCAGGTTGATTTCTCTGGAAGGACTGCCCTAAAGGACAGTCGCATTTACAGAACATTACCTTGGCGTATTTACTAAAAGGTTGTTAAACTTGATGGGCTAAAAGTGCAATGGAGAAGCCGGTAAGAAAGGAAACATTGCGTTTTGCAGGGCTGGTCACTGCTCAACTTCGGAATGGGCAGCCTTCCATGGTTTCAGAAACTGCTGCGGTTTGAAATGTGTGAACTTGGCCCCATTTGCTGATTCAGAGGCATAAATTTTGAAGACGTCCCATTACTCTAGGCTAGGCTTCGGGGTGTTTTAAAGATTCCTGCATGCTTCTTCTTCCTTCTTTTGTTTTGTGCTGATGCTTGGAGTTTGTCAGTTGCAGCAAAAGGCAACTTGGCAGTTTATTTTTCACAGGAATTGGCAGTGGCTGGGAAGTGGGGATTCACATAGCCCTATCAGCGGCCAGTTCCACTTCCTGGTCCTGTTTGTGTTTTGCGTCAGTTTGAGCACTTGTGTCACGGGTCTACAGTACATGTCCCAAAACTCTGCGCTCACGAGACCACCGCCTAGCCTTGCGTGGTCAAAGCAGAAGTGATCGGAGGGCTTCGTTCCTCTATAAAACTAGTCAGTTAAAATTATCCTTTACAGTAAAATACACTATCACGTGTTTTTTTGTCATAACATTTAAAACATAGGGGGTGTGGTTTCCAGACAGGCGCTCCCCTCTCCCATGTGACAGGAGAGACACTGAAACCCTGATAAGGGTTTATTTTTAATTTTTTTTATTTTTTAACATTAAAGCATGTGTTTGCAGAGCAGTGCAATTGAGAGAGGCTTGAGAGACTGCAGATTAAGACCCTAAGAGAGAGAGAGACAGAGAAAGAGAGAGACACGGAGAGAGAGAAATAAGACCGAGATCGAGACAGAGACACAGAGAGACAGAGTGAGAGACAGAGAGAGATAGAGAGAGAGAGGGGAAAAGACAGAGAGAGAGAGACAGAGAGAGATAGAGAGAGAGAGAAAAAGACAGAGAGAGATAGAGAGAGAGAGAGGGGAAAGTGGGCGTGCGGCTGACGGTGCTGTGGCTTTGTCTCGGCATGTCTCGGACAGGAGCGGCGGGTTTGAGCACGGAGGGGCTCGCCGTGGCCCAGAGTGAGAGATTCCTGCCGCCGCCGAGCGGCTTTAAAGAACAGGTTTGGACTCGCCCCCTCTCCCGCCCTCCCGCCCCCAGTCCCCAGGCCCCCCCCCCCAGGCCCCCCCCAGGCCCCCCCCACCCCGCTCTCTCAGGGAAAGAGGCGCGGCTCAAACAGGACGCTCTCTCCTCAGGAGTCAGACACACACACACACACACACAGCACGAGCTGCAGGATGGTCCTCTCCTAGTTCTGTTTTTTTTTTTTTTTGTGTGTGAGAGAGAGAGAGAGATTTTGGGGAAATGCAGGGCAGGGTCTCGGACCCGCGCTACCGGGTCTACTATCGAACGGCCCCCGTTGGGGTGAGTACCTCCTCTTTTTTTTGCTCCCTCCTTTCTTCTCTCCTTTCAAGTTTCTGATGGTTCTTCTGTAGCGCCGGTCTGTGGTGCGTCCCTGCGGCTGTTCTTCCTGTTTAAAGTTTTTGGGTCTTCGTCGTTCGGAGGTACACGTTTGGACGTCCCGAGCGATCGCGTGCTTGAGGGGCGGTCTAAGCCAGGGGCGGCTCTGAGGCCTCGGGACAGAGCGTCTTCGGTCTGCAGAAGTGCAGTTTTTCTCAAACGGGGCCAAAGGGCTTGAACGTTTTCGCTGGGTGCGATTTGAGCAGTGCTGTGTCAGAGCATTTGTGTCCTGTACACAGCCGTGGCTCTCCCTTACGTCAGGATGGGGGGGGGGGTGCATCTCCTGACAAATTTAATGAGGTCATGTGAGTTGGGTGCGTTCAGATTGCGGTCACACTGGTGTGACCAGCCCCTGCACTGGGGTGATTCTGGGAGACAGTGTTTTTGGTGGTGCAGACACAGAGAAGTCCAGCTGGTTCTCACCATTAAGGAGCTGTGCTGTACTGTCCTGTGGCTGTTTGGGCTTGCGGTGCTGTCCACAGTACAGAATTTCACTCTGTTTCACTCTCTCTTCCTCTCTCTTTCTCACACACACACACACACACACACACACCCTGGGACCTGTAGTGATGGCACTGAAGTTCTGCAGTCAGAGGTGTGATGGTGAACTCCAGGTTCTGCAGTCGCTGGTTGAGCAGTGCATGTTGAGGTCATGCAGTCGCTGGAACAGTTACTGCAGCAGTGGGCGGAAGTGTAACATAATGGGTAAGGAGCTGGTCTTGCAACCTAAAGGTCCCAGGTTCAATTCCTGGGTAGGACGCTTGCTTCAGTGCACATCCAGCTGTAATGTAAATGCTGTGTACAAAGTAGCTCTGTATAAGAGCATCTGTGATGAGTTCCACTCTCTGTTCCCCTGCATGGGATTCTGTAGTTCCCTCAGCAACGGGTGTCATGTTGAAGTTGAGGTTCGTAAATTACATTACATTTGATTACTTTCACATAATGCCCGGGGGTGGTTTGGTTTAGTCACTGGCGATGGAGTTGAAGTGCAGTTTCTGCAGCTGTGGGTGAGAGTGTGGATCTTCAGGGGTCTGTAGGTATAGGTGTAGTGTTGAGCTGGAGGCCCTGCAGGTGCTGGTTTAGCTTTGGTGGTTGAGGGTTGGGAACTTCAGGGTCTGTAGATATAGGTGATGTGTTGAACTTGAGGCCCTGCAGGTGCTAGTTTAGCTTTGGTGGTTGAGGGTTGGGAACCTTAGGGTCTGTAGATATAGGTGATGTGTTGAACGTGAGGCCCTGCTGACGCTGGTGTAGCTTTGTGAGCTGTAGCACTGTGACATCATCCTGTCATCCACTTTCCTGCCCTGCCCCAGCCCCCCCCATCTCCAAACCACTGAGGCACGTCTTGTGTGTGTGTGTGTGTGTGTGTGTGCGTGCGTGCGTGTGCGTGTGTGTGTGAGTGTGTCCCCGAAAGAGACCTTCCTGCTTGCATTCAAAGTTTTGGGTTCTGTTTGTCATAAGATACATTTTTACAGACGGAAGTATCAATAGCAATAATTGCATAAGCTTTTTCGGGTCACCGTGCTAAAATAGCATAGTTCTCTAAAACATGACATGCTGGGTGAAATATTTACTTGTTTATGAGCGTGTGAATTTAAAGTGAAAGCCTTTAGTTGCCTGGTAGGATAGCGCACACCGCAGTCATGTGGGTATTTGTATAACCCAAGCAGAGGTGTGTTTATAGGAGAGCCTTGGAACTAGTTGAGACACCTCAGGGGAAAATCGCTTTGCCGCTCAGCTTGCTTCACCCAGAAGGAATTTGTCGGCAGCACAAACAGTGGATAGCGATGGACAAAATAAGTGCACACAGATCCCTCAAATGTAGCCACCTCTTAAGAGCAGCTATAGACGCTGAATAATATTAAACCAAATTTTATTTATTTTACGTGAGAGCTATTCATTATTTTGTTGTATGTTTTTTTTTTTTTTTTTTTTTTTTCAAACATTTAAAAGTCACAGAAGAACGTAAATTAAAAATAACATTTCCATGTTAATCCGTTCTCTTTAAGAACAGCTGTAGGCACTATAGAGTACTATTAAACCTAATTTTATGTATTTTGTGTGAGACCTATTTTGTTGCATGTTTTTTTCAGATATTTGAAAGTCACAGAAGAACATAAATAAATAAAAAAAACATGTCTGTGTTAATGAGTTGTGGGGAAAAGAATGTCTGATGCAACGCTGTAATTGTGACGTGGTGGCGTAGAAGGTGAGGTCGCTGGGGCGGTGTGTGGCGATCGCGCCGACCCGGTTCTTTCCGTGGAAGCGTGCGGCTGTCGTGTGGCGCTGCCGCGGCCTCACAGGAACTCTTCTTGGGATTGCCGCGGGATGCGAAACGACTTTTTTTTCCGCTGTGGCTGTGCGACAGGACCCTTATCTCCCCGTTTCAGCTGTCCTTATTTTCCTCTTTTCCTTTCTTTTTTTTTTTTTTTTAGAGGAGGACATGCGTTCTCTCCCAGCCCTCCTTAGAAAGCGTGTCTCTAATCTGTTTGGACTCGTTAAGCCCCGTGCAGACTGCTGGGAAGGGCTCCACCCTGCTTTCTCTCCTCTGATTGGCTGTTCTGAGTTGTGAAACTCAGGAGCGTGTCACCGAGGGTGAATTTTAAGCAAGCGCTAAAAAAAAAGAAGATTCTTAGAAAGCCAAGATCTTCTGTGTGCGTGTGTGTGTGTGTGTGTGTGTGTGTGCCTGTGTGTGTGCACACGTGTGTGCGTGCTTGCAGGTGTGTGTGCGTGTGTGTGTGCGCGTGCGTGCATGCATATGTGTGTATAAGTGCGTGCGCTTGTGTGTGTGTGTGTGTGTGTGTGTGTGTGTGTGTGATACCCAGGAGTGCTGTATGGGGGGAAGATAGGCCAATTCAAAAAATATGTGACAGGGCCCATCAAAAAATATGTGAACATACTGTAGGTTTTGCTGGAGTGGCCTGGGGTGGTGAGGTCTTTTCATGAAGCCCAAAATCCTTGGTCTCACCCCTGGCAAAACCTGTTCCTTAGCTTTAACAGACGCTCCCATCTAATTGGTGGGAAGGTTATTCTATTCAAGTGTGTTTTCAGTGGGAGTTTTTCATTTCCTGTAAGGATGGACTACTGGGTTTGTTGACTGACTGACCCATCCTTTCAAAACAAGCCTCCTGCACTTTGTCTTATTTACTCTTCACGTCATGCTGTGTGTGTGTGTGTGTGTTGCCTGGGAGTTGCCTGGGTTTGTCCTTCATTATAGTAATCCTTTCTGGCTTTCTGGAAATGGGTCCCTTCAAATAACTTTTTGAGCTGAGGGATGGAATCAGAGAGTCAGGGCACTACATCTGCCCCACACTGTGACCCATTCATATTTCTCCTTTTCCAGAGCGTGTGTGTGTGTGTGTGCATACATGTGTGTGTGTATGTGTGTGTGTGGTCTGCATGTGTGCCTGTGTGCACTTGTGTGTGTGTGTGTGTGCCTGCTTGTGTATAGATATACAACACAAAGCCATAGCTGGGATGTTTAGCAGAAGGCTGTGCGTGTCAGTGTCAGAGCTGATAAGGGCTCTCAGGCCAGAAGTTCCCCCGGTAACAGAGCCTAGTCCCACAGCAGTGCAGCACACTGAGCAGGCAGCCAGTGTGACCTACATACACACCGGAGGGGCTTTCGCTCCAGTAGCTGCTGGTTATCAATCCAGCGTTCGCACGCTCTGTGTGGAGTGCAAGTGCTACGATGCTTCCCCAGGGGTAAAGGGGGGGGGTGTCTTTTTCAAGAAGGTCGTCTCATCAGTCACTTTTAAAATGAGTTTTTTTTGTTTTTTGTTTTTTGCTTTGGCTCAGGGGAAACTTGCGCTTGCGCTGTGGGTGGGCTGGTGGGGGGGGGGGGAAACATGCAGCGGAATTGTGATAAAGTCAGCTGGAGAAAAAAAAAGATATGGGTGGGGTGGGGGGGGGGTTCAGAGATTAACTCTGTGAGCAGAGAGCATGCTGGGAGTGGGGGGTGTGGGGGGGGGGGGTTCAGCGTTTTCCCTCAATGCGTTGATGATGATGATGATGATGGTGTTGGTGGTGGCAGCGTTGTCAGGGATCCTGGCTGTTGGGCAGGTACGCTGCTTGTGTAGCAGGCTGGGGGTGGGGGTGGGGATGGTGGGGGGGGACGGTGTTTTCCCTCAATGCGTTGATGATGATGATGATGATGATGATGATGATGATGGTGTTGGTGGTGGCAGCGTTGTCAGGGATCCTGGCTGTTGGGCAGGTACGCTGCTTGTGTAGCAGGCTGGGGGTGGGGATGGTGGGGGGGGACGGTGTTTTCCCTCAATGCGTTGATGATGATGATGATGATGATGATGGTGTTGGTGGTGGCAGCGTTGTCAGGGATCCTGGCTGTTGGGCAGGTACGCTGCTTGTGTAGCAGGCTGGGGGTGGGGATGGTGGGGGGGGGACGGTGTTTTCCCTCAAAGCGTCGATGACCCGTAGAGTTAGCGGCAGCGTTGTTGGGGCTCCAGGAGCGCTGCTTGCGTAGCCCCCCCTGGAGCCCTTCCTCCCGGCCTCAGCGGCCTGCGTGTGCCGAGCGCACGGGTACGGACACGGCCTTCTGCCAACGCCGCGGCGCCCGTTTCCCCGGCAACGCCCACACAAACGTGTGGATACATATATACCGCGCTCTACCGTGTGAAGGGCTCTGGAACATGTACTGTTCCAACAGCCAGTGGGATAAACAGAGACAGACAGAGAGAGAGAGGGAACAAGAGAGAGAGAGAGAGAGAGAAAGAGAGAGAGAGAGGGAGGGAGTAAGTGAACACAGACAGAAAGAGAGCAGAGAAAAAAAGAAGAGAGGGAGTAAGAAGTAGTGCAGAGAGGTTAAAGACCTGTGAGAAACATTGGAAGGCGGTTTTGCTCATCTCTTTCTCTTTTCCTCTCTCCTCCACCCCCTTTCCCCCCCCAGATCTTGGAGCAGGTTTCGGGGTTCAGTCGGGACCTGCAGGAGATGAGCCCCTTGGACAGCTCATCCCCCGTCAGCCCGGACTCCCCCGGGCCCCCCCTGGCCTCCACCCCCCGCCAGCTCTCCGACGCCGACAAGCTGCGCAAGGTCATCAGCGAGCTGGTGGAGACGGAGCGCACCTACGTCAAAGTGAGTCCCCCCGCGGGACGTCCCATCTGCCCGCCCTGCCGCAATCCGTCCCGCTGCTGTCCCATCTCACCCCTCCCCCCTATGTAATCCATCTCTCTCCCATCCTGTCTCACCTGGTCCCCCTGCTGTGATCCTTCTTGCTCCCGGCCCGTCTCACCTTCTCCCCCCATCGCGATCCATCCCCCCCCTCCCGTCGTGAGCCGACCCGCCGGGCTGGTCCCGCCCCACCCCCTCGTCCCGCTCAAGGACACGGGATCCGCGTGGTTACCCACGCCCACGCTCCCCACACGAAAAACCGCTCTGCACTGTAACAAGCATGAACACATTTCACTGAGCAACACTGAAGGTTTGCACACCGCCCTTTGTGCAGAACACCGGTGCTGGCAAAAGCCAAAAACAAAAACTCACAGCAACACTGTGTGTCTACTGCTGTGCCTGCAGCTTTGTTGATTTAAAATGACGTATGTTTTGGATCTCTCTGGCCTTCGTCAGAATGAATGATGAAAGATCCTCTTATGAAGACTTCCCATGATTAGTCCCATGATTAGCCAATGACATCAGTGAAATAATCTATATAATTTTGACTTCTGAAGAAGAACAAAAATAAAGCAAGGTTTTTATGCCCCCCCGGCCACCCATCCCACTTAAACTTCCTGCTCCCCTAAGTGTCCCGGAAGTGAATTCCTCCAGATTTGGCCGTCCGCTAACCGAGTGTGTCCTGCGCTTGTCTTTCAGGATCTGAACTGCCTCATCGCGAGGTACCTGACCCCCCTGCAGAAGGAGAGCTTCCTCACTCAGGACGAGGTACGGCAGTGTCACACCCGTAGCCTAAATTCTGCCTCTTTAAAAAGGGAATCTACACTCTAATTACGTATTGGTGTATATCATTATCCCTCCACTGAAGGTTAAACAAAAAATAAATACATTTTCCCAAGTTGTGGTTGCCTAGATATCTCACTTGCCATATTGTGCTTCTGAAACAGGCCTCTTTGACTGTATTCTACGTTTTTATTTCTGCTAAACAGAGAGAAAGTGGGCTGCCATTTCAGACAAACCTGGCATTTGCAGATGCTCTCTGTCTTTAGCTCAAGTCATTCTCACACAATTAGAGGGGGAAAAAAAAGACCGAGCCAAGCAAGTTGACATAACAAGCATGACTGTGCTTAAAGTCGGTTAATGTTGTACGAACTGACGGATTCACGGTGTAAATGTTTAATACTCATCAGCGCACTGCTCTCCTCAGGGCTTTGAAGATCAGTTAAGATAAAATGTCAACAGCTGACAAGTTTTTTTGGGTGGCTGTCGGGACACGTCTTATCCAGAGTCGACTCCTGAGATTTAGCGTCTGCTGGTGGCTACTGTTATCTCCGAGAGATTAGTCACAGCCAAATCTGGAGTCGGGAGTTTAAGGAAGAGAGAAACTGGTTATAGAACCCGTTTTTTTAAAGATTTGTTAATTTGTTGTTTTATGGTGGACTGTGCAGTCTGTACTCAGTAGCGTTCAAAGATGTTATGACTCATTTTAGAAACCCACTCACCTTAGAATGCTGCTCATCTTAGAACACTACTCATCCTAGAATGCCACTTATCTTCGAATCCCACGCATCACTTATCTTGTCGGCTGTGGTGGTGTTTATTTGAATTGAGCTTTCATTGCAGGGGAGTGCCAGGACTGACTGGGCCTGTGTGCTGTTTTTTTATTTTTTATTTTATTTTTTATTTTTTAAAGCTGGACGTGCTCTTCGGGAATTTGGCCGAGATGGTGGAATTCCAGGTGGAGTTTCTCAAGACTCTGGAAGATGGGACTCGGCTGGTCCCGGATCTGGAGACGCTGGAGAGGGTGGACCAGTTTAAGGTAGCCTTCTGTCTGTTACATACTCACCAACGAAGACAAAACCTAAAACTTGTGGGCATAAATTGGAAACTAATGTTCCTGTCTTTTATGAAGCGAGCACACTGTATCATCAGGAAATGATATTAAACTGAGATTGTATTGAAATACTGTAATGAGGCCATAGCAGAGGGAAATCCCCGAAAGAACATGTCTATAGGGCCAATCAAGGCTAATGGCCATAAAGCACTGACCTTCAAAGGTTATACTTTATTGAACCCCGTGGGGTAATTTGACCTCTGAATTTAACCCATACTTGCTACTTAGGAGCAGTGGGCAGCCTCAGTGCAGCACCCGGGGACCAACTCCAGTTCTGAGGGGCCAGAGCCTCGGTCAAGGGCGATGGCAGGAATGTACCTAACCTGACACACATGCCTTTCCTCCCCCCCCCTACCCCCCCACTGCAGAAAGTCCTGTTCTCTCTGGGCGGCTCTTTCCTGTACTACGCCGACCGCTTCAAGATCTACAGTGCCTTCTGTGCCAGTCACACCAAAGTCCCCAAGGTCCTCGTAAAAGGTAAACCCCCCCCTCCCACCAGCACACCACCCCACGTCTCCAAAATTCGCTCCTCAACTCGCCCCAGAGCTCCCCATTTACCCCCGCAGGGCCACTCCCAGGCTCCTCCGAGAGTCCGTCCCGCCCGACTGCCCGATTTTATTTATTTTTGGCGTTTTATTGTCCCCCTGATTGTTCCCCCTGGAGCTCCCTCCAGCCCTCCATGGTTACTGTGGTCTTGGCAGGATCTCCCTCTCTAATGTGGCCTTGGCAGGGTCCCTCTCTCTCTGTCCCCTGTGGGGGGGGGGGGGGGGGCTCGCTGTGCGCCCCAGTTCCCAGGGCCCTAATTTGTCGGCGCGACGGGTGGAATGTCCTTCTTTTGAGCCGTTCTTGGCGGGACAGGGGGGAGGCTGGCATAACCGGGAGAGCACAGAGAGCGAAAGGGGGGGGACAGGTCGGGATGAATTTGGGGTTTCGCAGTTCGCCTGCAGCAGCGCTTGGAGTACGTTCGCGGAGAAACCAGCTGCTAAGGTGCACGTAGCCTACGGAAAAGTTCTAAAAGTTCATTTCCAGAAGAAAGGGAAGGGCTCTTTATTTTTCCCAAACTGCGGATTGTGCACTTAGTGTGTCTCCTTTCCAGACAGAACCGTTCCTAGATTCCATGCTTTTGTGATGTCATTTTCTGGGCTTTTTTTTGGTCGAATCCTCTCTCACCGTGGTATGTATTTGTGTGTGTGTGTGTGTGTGTGTATTTGTGTGTGTGCCTGCGTGTGTTACTGCAGCTAAGACGGACCCTGACTTCAAGGCCTTTCTGGACGTGCGGAACCCCCGTCGGCAGCATTCCTACGCGCTGGAGTCCTACCTGATCAAGCCCATCCAGAGAGTGCTGAAGTACCCCTTACTGCTGAGGGAGCTGCACTCCCTCACCAACCCCGACAGCGAGGAGCACTACCACCTCAACGGTGAGTGTGTGTGTGTGTGTGTGTGTGTCTGTGTGTGTGCATGTGTGTGTGCACTGCAGTGTATCAGTGTGTGTGTGTGTGTGCTCGTGGACTGCAGTGTATGTGTGCTTGTGCTTGTACATTTTTTGTTTGTATGACAGTGCATTAGGACAGTGAGAAAGCATCCCATGAAACGCTCGTTCTCAATGAACTTTTGCGTCTTTTCATGCAGTCGCCATGAAGGCCATGAACAAGGTGGCGAGCCACATCAACGAGATGCAGAAGCTCCACGAGGAGTACGGCGGCGTCTTCGACCAGCTCATCGCCGAGCAGACGGGCGACAAGAAAGAGGTGAGGCTAGGCTAGCACACGTCCCCACAAGTCACTGCGAGACGACGTCCCCACAAGTCACTGCGAGACGACGTCCCCACAAGTCACTGCGAGACGACGTCCCCACAAGTCACTGGGAGACGATGTCCCCACAAGTCACTGCGAGACGATGTCCCCACAAGTCACTTCAGCTTATTATCGATTTCTTCTGCCCACGCTTGCCTGCCTCTGTCTCTGTTTGAGAGTAGAAAAGAAAAAAAAACCCCAATAATTGCCCCCCTCCCAGACTGGTCTGATACTATTCCCCCGAGGGGTGTTTCTCACGGCGACCGGCCGTAAATGGCTTTTCTCTCGCTTTAATTTCACGCTGCTTTGAAGCCGCGGCGGGTTTTTAAAAGGTATTACGTTTTTTTTGGTGCCGTATTTTGCAGTATGGATCTCTCTGAGGCCGGTTTGGGCTGTGCAGCTGCTGTATTAGATGGGGATATCGCCCGAGCTGTCATATCAGAGAGTGTGTGTGTGTGTGTGTGTGTGTGAGCTGAGTGAGAGTGATATACTCTGCTGTGTGTGTGTGTGTGTGTGTGTGAAAGAGAGAGAGAGAGTGAGAGTGATATGCTCTGCTGTGTGTGTGTGTGTGAAAGAGAGAGAGAGTGAGAGTGATATGCTTTGCTGTGTGTGTGTGTGTGTGTGTGTATGTGTGTGTATACTGACTCTGGTGTGTGTGTGTGTGTGTGTGTGTATGTGTGTATGTGTATACTGACTCTGGTGTGTGTGTGTGTGTGTGTGTGTGTGTGTGTGTGTGTGTGTGTGTGTGTATGTGTGTATGTGTGTATGTGTATACTGACTCTGGTGTGTGTGTGTGTGTGTGTATGTGTGCTCCAGGTAGCCGACCTGTCGATGGGAGACCTGCTCCTGCACACCAGCGTGGCCTGGATCAACCCCCCCTCCTCCCTGGCCAAAGGGAAGAGGGACCCCGAGCTAGCTGCTTTCGGTGCGTCTCTACACGGGCACACGCTGGGACTCCTACCCCTGTCCATATTCATTCGCTTATTTACAGCAGGGCTGCCCCGCCCTGTTCCTGGAGATGTACCGCACTGCAGGTTTTCACTCCAACCCCAACAAAGCCACTCCTCATTCAACAGCTAGAGATCTCCTCGAGCTGCCGATTAGTAGAGCTAACTGCGCTAAATCAGGGTTGAAATGAAAACCTACGGGGCTGTAGATCTCCAGGAGCAGGGCTGGGCTGCCCCGCCCTAGCTGTTGAATGAGGTGTGCTAAATCAGGGTTGAAATGAAAACCTATGGGGCGGTAGATCTCCAGGAACAGGTCCTGGCAGCCTGATCTACGGCCGTCAGTTGGTCAGCTGCCAACAGAAGTGCAATGTTGTCCAAGTCTAACATCGCTGGCTTTTCACTTCAATTCAGCTCTATTTTATTTGTATAGTGCTTTTTTTTTTTTTTTTTTTTTTTACAGAGACACAGCCACAAAGACAGTGTAATGACTTTTTAAAGAATAGAAACGCCATTTATTTCTAAAGCTTACGGCCTAACAAGGGTACATTAATAATCATTCACTGTGGCGTGTTTCACAGAAGAAGTGCATGGAGGTTGTTTTTCAGGTCACTTGCCATGCGCATTAGTAATTTCTTAAGGTACTGCACTTCAAGATCTGACCTTACAAGCACAGAAGGACGATGAGCTTGGAGCTTTACTCAAGCGCTTAGTAGTCTTTAGGGAATGTGTGGTGTAGTGGTTTGAATTTGGGTTTCTCCAACCTAACATGTTTTTTTTTTCTTTTCCTTCCACTTTTAGTCTTCAAAACTGCTGTCGTGTTTGTGTACAAAGACTGCTCCAAGCACAAGAAGAAAATAGTAAGTTTTTCCTTTTCTTTCCATCGTTGAACATTAATACAGATTGACAAGCAACCTTGCTAACCACTGAGGTCTACTGCATACTGTATTTCCAACAATTAATTATTAAACCCAGCAGCCAGCGTACCAACCTTATTTATCTGGAATTTCCCTCTGTCTCATTTCCATAGTCAACCTTTAAAGTGTGTTAGTGCAGTCTCATGCAAGAATTGTTTTCATCGAATGTCAAAAGCTGTTAAACCTGTGATTGGTCATTGTGTACTGTGAACTCAAAAGGACAGTATCTGCTCTGTGAGCGTGTAGTCTGGCCTGTCTCACTGTGAACCCCAATATCGTTCTGTGAGCGCATAGTTTAGCCTGCCTCACTATAAACCCCAATATTTGTTCTGACAGCAATACCTCTGGCCTGGCTCAATTTAAGCCCCCTAGTGTCTGCTCTGTCAGTGTTTACTCTAGCCTGCCTCATTGTGAACCTTAGTGGTTGCTCTGTCATCGTGTATTCTGGCCTAGATTGACGGTAAACCCCATGGCCTGCTGTCTCTCCATTGCAGGGCGGATCGCACCGGGCGTCAGTGGTCGAGGAGAGGGACCCCTTCAGGTTCCGTCACATGATCCCCACCAACGCCCTGCAAGTCCGCACTCTAGGAAGTACGGGTGAACCTTAAATTACCTCTCTGTCTCTCTCAGAGGTGTGTTAAAGTCCAGGGGTCAGAAAGCGAAAGTCCTGCCGTGTGTTTCTTCCACCCATAAACTCAGCCAGTTGATTTAATTAATTCCAATTCCTGGCTGAGGAATTGCGCTAATTAGCAAATCCAGGTGATTGAAACAAAATACTGGGGAGGACTTTTACTTTCTGGACCTGAATTTTCCACCTCTGGTCTCTCTCTCTCTCTTTCTTGTCTACCTCTTCATGCATTATTGTCCGTATGTTTACTTCTATAAAAAGCACATTTAAGTATTTTGATGGTGACCGACTGAACAGCGTTTAGCGACCAGGCTAATTCTGCAGCTCTGAAGTGGCGCGTCAGGCGGTGTCAGCACAGGACTGGAGGGACGGGTGCAGAAGTGACACTCGCTTCATTTCCCCCTGGAGCACGGAGTATTTAAGGACACTTGGCTCACGGGGAAGGGACATTCCTGTAAGGTCGTTTTGGGGGGAGGGGGGTGGAGGGTGCTTCTTGGGTCATCGGAGGAGTTTAGGAACTTTTCTGGTTTATGAACCATCCCCCTCCCCTCTCGGGGGAGGGGTCATGACCTCGCCCCAGACCTGCTGGGTTACACTCCACTGCTTCCTTTTATGGCCAGAGGGGATCATGGGAGACTGGATCTCTACACATCTGCTCGCTGAACGTCCTTCACCATCGCTGCTCCTAACAGCTGCTTTCAGAAAGCCGGATGTGAACTCCTCCGATGTTCTGGATCGTTTCGAAAAGCGCTCCTCCAGTTTAACAGTTGGAGGAGGGATTTGTGTTATTTTCATGCAATCCCAAAAATGAACAGATAATGTGTAACCCCGAATGAACAGATAACATGTAACCCTGAAAGGAGCAGAAATTGATTTTTGGCTGTGAAGGTGTGTGATGTTTCAATGAACACTCAAACAAAGCAGGTCTCATTCAACTGCTACAGATTTGCATTGAGCTGCTAATTAGTAGACTCAAGTGTGCCAAATTAGGGTTGAAATGAAAACAGACAGGACTGTAGATCTCCGGGATCAGGGTTGGTCACCATCGGTATATAGTAAAACAGGTTCCGGATAGACTCAGCAGTCACCTTATAGTTCTAAAGCGCCCTAGAACTGCGATGTTCTTTTGTCCTTAAAGTGTGTGAGGTGGGGGTTGTGTAACGCGTTCCGCTTTGTCCCCCCCCCCCACCCCCTGCAGATTCGGAAGGCACGGCCATGTGTGAGCTCGTTCACGTCAGGTCCGAGTCGGAGGGGCGGCCCGAGAGGACGTTCCACCTGTGCTGCAGGTGAGCCAGGGCCGCATTTTTAACCCTTTACTTTTCAACCGACCGCAATTTTTGACCGCACGATTGGCTATCTCAGCCGTCTTGTTGCCATGCTTGACCATCTCCAAACCAGCTTCAAACCAGGTTGGAACCAAGCTGGAATTTCCAGCAGGGCTGGGTAATTACTGTGGGATAATGTGTGGTCTAGAGCTGAAGGGAGACTCAGGCCCCGCCCCTTCTCTCCCCCCAGTTCCCCGGAGAGTAAGAAGGACTTCCTGCGGTCGGTGCACTCCATCCTGAGAGACAAGCAGCGCAGGCAGCTCCTCAAGACCGACAGCCTGCCCCCGAACCAGCAGTACGTCCCCTTCGGAGGCAAGAGGCTCTGTGCCCTGAAGGGAGCCAGGCCCAACATGAACAGAGCAGGTGACTCACTCAATGACCGATTCACTCAGCGATTCACTCACTCACTGACTCACTCAGCGATTGACTCACTCACTGACTCACTCACGATTCACCAATTCACTCAACGATTCACTCACTCACTCACGATTCACCAATTCACTCAACGATTCACTCACTCACTCACTCACCGATTCAGTCATTCATTCACTCAGCAATTCACTCACTCACTCACTCAGCGATTCACTCACTCACTGGGTCATTCGCTCACTCACTGACTGATTCACTCGCTCAATGATTCAATGATTTATTGGAGGTTTGAGGTGTGTGTGTGTGTGTGTGTGTGTGTGTGTGTATCTGTGTGTGTGTGTATTGGGGAGGAAAGTTAGCCGGTTTTGAGGCCGTTGTTCTGAACCCTTCTCTTTCCCCCCTCATCCAGCCACCACCCCGCCCTCTCGGACCCTGAGCCGGAAAACACTGGTACGTAACCGCTTCACCATCGACACCGACATCGTCTTCGACGGCAGCCCCGCCAGGGACACGCCCCCGCGGCTGGCCACGCCCCCGCCCCGGTCCCCGCCCCCTCCCCGGCAGCACGCCGCCACGCCCGGCGGGGACACGGACCGCTGGGTGGAGGAGCAGTTCGACCTGGGTCGCTACGACGACCAGGACGACGTCAAGGAGACGGACATCCTCAGCGACGACGACGAGTACTGCGAGTCCTTGCGGGGCTCCTCGGCCGAGCCCGGGCTGGAGGCCCCCGTGGGGGCCCTGTCCCTGGAGGCGGGGCGAGAGGACGAAGGGGGCAGGGCCCAGGGACATGGCCACGGCCTCAAGCTGTCCCACCTGCGGAAGCAGTGTGCCGTGGAAGGGGCGGTGGTGGCGGACGGGGAGGTCGTTTGGGTGCGGCGGGACGATTTTGCGGTTTCCCGTGGCGAAGACGTCTTCTGAAACGCGCAGGGGGGGTGCCGCGAAGCTGACGGACACCACGCGCCTCGTTTAACGAGCCTCCTGACGAGCTTCACACGCGAGAGACTCGCGTCCCCACCCTCGCCCCCAAATCTCCCATGATGCTTTGGCAATCGCGTTCCTTTCCGAAGCGAAAAACGCTTTGGAGAAAAATGCACTCTGCTCTGTTCGGATGGAGCAAGGAGAGACTCAGAGCTCAAGCACTGTAAACCATTACATCATCTCCATTCACCTGGGAGCAATACAAAACCCCCCCCCCCCCCCCCGCCAGCCCCCCCCTCTCCATCCCCTCACCACCATCACCCCACCTGCTCATGCACCAATATGAGGCTCTGAAAGAGCGACCTCCTCATACAATCACGTCATCCAATCACGCGTTCGGCTGGGCAAGCTTTGCACATGAACTCAGGCAGCTACGTATCCTGGACTGCAATTTGTTCTCCCCCGCAGCAACCACCCACCCCCCCCTCCCCCCCCCCCCCCCCCACCCGCCAACCCCCTCCCCGCAAATTTTATATTTTTACATTTTCGGAATGTGGGTATTCTTACCTCTTTCGGATGGTGGAGAGACGATTTCTGTGTCATGCTCAAGGGCTGCGTTATTTATTCTGTCCTGTAGGGGGCTCTCTGTGAAAAATACAGCTGTGTTAATTAATCTTGTAAAGTTTACCTGCGCTTGTACAGTCTTAAAGTTGCGCACACACCTACTGTTGGAGCACATAGTTGTTGTTTTTTTTTTTTTACAGACCATTAATAGCCATAAATTTCCGTATCTCCGTTTTTTTTTTTTTTTTCTTTTTGGGATTGTCGGCAGTTATTGCGCCTTTTCTGTTCCGTTTACGTCACATTCCACCGAGTTGTTTACACGACGTTCCACTTTCCAGTATTAGCCACCACCGGTCTTCACATTAAGGGAAGGGGTTAAACAAACAAAACAAAAAAATCAGTCCTGTTTTACTTGAACTTTCAGAGTTACAAAATCATTGAGAAACTCAAATTGCAAGTATACAAACACTGAAAATCGCGTCACAGTCAGTTTTTGTTTCTCACAGTGGATTATTTAATTAGTTGTTTAATAGGTCTACCGTCTTTCGATGCATATGGCCTATTCCAGATGCTGTACTACTTTTTTTTTTAAATGCGTCTGCTTGACACTTTTTTATGTTTATGGAAAAACTTGGACTGTGCGAACCGATTGACGCAGATTTTTCCATCTATTGAAATGGCACTTAACGTCATAACCCAAATGTCAAATGGAGTTGGTGCTGCCTGTGTTTTTTTATATTACAAGATGCGTAATACATCCATTACCACCAACTAGTCAGAATTAAATATTTTTCGTTCATTTTTTCTAAAAAAAAAAAAACAATGCCATGTTTGTTAATGAAATTTTAGGCTTGCCACAGCAGACAAATATATTTTTTAATGAAGACAAATCCCTCTGGTTGTGACATGCAATCAAACTCTGGTGTGAACGATCCCTTTAGAAGGACTGTCTGTGTTGAACAGAGGAGAGAAATCCTTTATAGAACTACCCGTTGTGCTACCAAGATTTACTTTTTAAACCTGTGTAGGTACATAGAACTGTGTATTAATATTATATAAAAAATAAATTGTTTTCTTAATGTGTGTGGACTTCTGTAATTTCATTTTCAAAATACATTACTTCCTATAACATCCCCAATGTTTACATATCTTTCTTCCCAGAGTGACAGCAGCAGATAGGTCACAGCCTGACAATTTTTCAGTTAGCACAATATAAATGTGTATATTTTCTTCTATATAATTTATGAACAGGAATATAATACTTTCCTATTGACTTTAAAGTATTTCATTTCTAAATAAACAAGAGAGCTGAAGGTCAGACGTGGTCTGGCTGTTCGGATTGGATACTTGCTTCAAGTTAACTTCTGATTGGCAGCTCACGAAACAGACATACCCCGTCTGATTGCTTAAAATGTAAATCCAAATTACTTTTATAAGAAACATGGACTCCAAATGGCCAATGCCAAAAATTGGCCTGTAGTGGGCTGTATAACAAAAAAAAACAAAAAAAAAAAAAAACAACGAAAACCCAACTAATTAAAATAAGCTTAATATCATAGTACTTCTTTATTTGTGTACAATATAATTGAGGGGGGAAATCAGTATGTGGTACATTGCAATAACCATCTATGTCCAGCAGATGGAGCACAAAGTTTACCTTTCAAAACGTGCGACTAAATTGCTGGCTCTATTTCGCTCTAGCCAGTTTTATTTTACAGGTCAACGGTTCAGTCGGCATGGATTACAGGCTACGGTCGGATGCAATACAATAGACTATAATAACACAAAATTCAGCTATTGTCGGACAGGCCTACTGAATTTTATTCCACCGGATGGCGATAAAGAACACGTGTCGAGTTGCGGATGTGGCTTACTTGCGAAGTGCACTTAACGGCGACCTCGTCCTTTGGAATACTTCGGGACTCGACCTCCGTTGGCCGCTGAGTCCCGTTTGACCTGGCTAATGAATAATTATTAAATCATATTGCTCCAAATAGCTTTTTCATTATCTTCTCTTTATTCGTTGACCTGAGGAGGAAAGCGGAGCACCATATCACTTGCCGATAGTGATAGAGAAACGCGTCCAATTAAAGACCGCTTTGTTCCTACAGATAGACCCTGAACTCAGTTTTTACGGAATTTAACCCTAATGATATGCTAATGAAGTTTAGTATGTTAAACCGACCACATTTAAATGGCAATGTGCCGTTAAGCATAACATATTTTCTGTCACTGGACAGCCATGCTCTGTGTGAACAAACAAACCAATGAATAAACAAATACATAAATACATAAACTGCCTATACATTTGATGGCATCTTTGTTCTAGTGTATAGCATGTTTTCACATTGAATAAAATGACAATTGAGAATTCACTCGCTATCTTCTAATGTGTCCTTCCAGATCTTATCGATCTTCGCTTAAAATTGTATGTTCCGAAAGTAGCCTACATTGAATATAGATTGACCTATTAGATTACACAATGCATCCGTTCTGAATGTAGGCTACACTGCATAAACTGATTTTCTTTTCTTCTTTTTTTTTCTTCTTTAAAAATCCGTGTGTGGTAGTGTAGTTATGGGGTTGCCTGCTTAATCTTGTGGGAGCTTCACCCGGCTGTTATGGAGATTAGATTTGCATTTTCATCAGGACGCGAGCGAAGAATTAATCATTTCTCGATGTTCCAGATCAGAGACGACGTCGAGGGCGAAATTTGCCAGATCCGAAGTTAATCCTCCCCCGTGAGCGTGGAAGTGGTAGCTCGTGTGACAGTGCCCCACACACTGAGCTCGCGCACGGAGCGGGACGCTCGTGGTCCTTTTCTACAGTTCTCTTGCAGACATTATGTGCCGAGACCAATAAAGAGAGCGATGCATTCGATGGGAAGACGGTTTGAATAGGAAAGCGGTGCCCTTGTTCTTACCAAGAGTGATGGGTTAGTACGGGCAAGCAGGGGCTCGGTTTGAGCAAGAGAACGTTTTTTTAACCCTCTCCAGAAAGCCGAGATAAAGACAGTGATGGAAGTTGGATGCCAATTTATTTCTCGTTCGGATACAAAGACTGGCGCGAATTAAAGAATATGGAGATCAACGTTAAGTTTGACTCCAGATCCACGGAGAGGAGGAAGGGACTGCAGTTATGTTTGCTCTACTTCATGACAGAGGTGTGTCTGAGTTCGCAGCAAGTCCTTAGAATTGGTAAGTTGGACATGGTTTAAAGATTTGTGGTGTTATGCTTTTGCTTGTTGACATATAAGGTAACTCATTTCAAAGATGCACGGGCATGCATGGAATCTGTATTACTTCACCGCTTATGGACCTCTATGGCCATGATCCGGAAATTTCAGAAGTGGGTGCGATAGTACACCTTGTACATGGTTTACCTTGTTAGATTAGTTAAATATCTCACGGATACACCTGTTCGTTAAGTTTTCTACCTCATCATCACGGTTAAGACTAAGAATCTTGTCACAGCTAAGAGTCTTTTCGTCTGTCTTTGTTCCCTTCTAGTTTATATCTTGGATGAAGGAATTCATTTACAGAGAACTGTTGCGTAATAGTCGAATTTTGCAACCAAGTATTTAAAATACAGTACAACTGTAGCCCACATCTCTTGGAGTTGTTGTTGCGGCGCTGTGTTTTTGTTATAAGTACTGTGGTGTTTTGAGGTCTATATTAATCGCTTTGTATTGTTAACTAATTGATTGATTGATTGATTGCGTCCAAGTTGTAGCATATCCGTTTTTCGAAATAACCGTTGGGGAAATGCTCCAGACGCTAACTCCGGTGAAGTGGTGCTGTCTTATTGTTACTCAGTAGGCTGCCGGCAGTGCTGTCATGAAAACACGAAATAAACGAGAAAACCGCAAACGTTTGATACACATTTAATGTGAAACAGCGTGTTGTGTTCTTCTTACTTCATTCTTAAACCCCCGGCATACTCCAAAACGTTTCGCTTTTTTTAATGTCATTAAGGTTAAGCCGATATAAAATCATTGCGGATGCCATGTGTGTTTACAGACCACCTGTAAAGTGAATCCACTATGAGTCTTAAGCTATTTTCTTTTAAAAAATCCTGCTGATTGCGGGAAAATTAAGAATTTGAAGAAATACCAAAGTGTTAGCACCAACGACCAGTTGTCTGCGCGTTCAGCACTTGAAAGTTCACTGATTTCAGCTTTGGGTCCATCAATTAGGGAGTACAAAATGTAACGTCTTTCACTTGACAGGAAATTAAAGCATTAGGTCTTGGAGAACTTATCTGTCTGATTAAAAGTCCATTAATTCGTATGGAATATTAATTCTATATGCATTTCTGACATAATGGGATATTAAACCATCCCTCATTAGGCTTTTAAATTTCCAATTAAAAACAATTAACAGCGCTTTCTACTTCCGAAATTGCATTTAATTTTTGGAAAGCCAGCATTCTTGGAGGGTTCTCCAGTACCAGAGTTGGGAACCCCTGATCAAGCAAAAGTTACACAGGTCATCAGTACAATTCTGTGTCCTTCGCTTGTCTCCTCCAATATTGGGACACTGGAAGGAGAGAGGACACAAATATCTGTTTCAGGGGCACAAAGGAGAGAAGGTGGTAGTGGAAAGTTGGATGAATTTTTTTATTTTTGGGACACACCCAGGATTCATTGAACACAGGGATGTCTAACTGCAGTCCTGGAGGACCGCAGTGCCTGCTGGGATTTGTGGTTTCCTGTCAATCAGCGGCCAATTAAGACCTTGAGGGTAAGGTGTGTGGACTGAAAACCAGCAGGTCAGGATGTCCATGCCCTGGAGTGTTAAATCTGGGGTGTCAGAATTCAGTCTTGGGGTGCCACGGTGTCTGCTGGTTTTCAGTATGTTTCAGTGACAGTGATTCATTTAAGCCACTGATTGGCTAAAGAGTCCTTACACCTTGTTTGCTGTTCATTGAAAGAAAACTGCAAATATCTACATAAACGGTAGATTTACAGTGTTATAAATTTTTTTTTTTTTTTTGCACCTGCTTTCATCCTCCCTGAATCTGCCCTGCCACGATTGGTCAGAGCCTTTAAAGGAATCATGGATGACTTCGGGATTGGGGTAAAGGCTTATCTTTTTTAAAGTCTCATACGTTCTTACCCAAAAAAAAAATTCATTTTGTTCCTATGGTGGATGCCTCCTTTAATAAGCACCTTTTCCAGAATGGCTGCCGTCCGATGATTTATTTAAACTTTCGGATATTTAGAGAGCTTTGACGCCTTAACCCATGCTACTGTTAGGCTCACACTTGTGTCCGATTCTGACCAATCGTGCGATTGCGGGGAATGTTTTGGAGGCACAGGCACTGGAGTTGATTTGACACCCGTGATTTAACAGTATTGGTTTCTAGTTTGATGACGACTGTTGCAGAGAACCTTCACATAAAGCACCAGGTCTGTTGCCCTGGAGAGCCACCGGTTCTGCTGGTTTCCATTGTTACTCAGCACTTGATTGATCAAATGAAAACTATAAATTGTCCCTTCGACTCCACTCACCTGGGTCCTTGCATCTGAATAACTCGCTGATTCTGAGGAGAAAGCAAAGGCCTTTGGACCCTGTGACTGTACAAGACCAGGGTTGCAAACCCCCTTACCTAATGTAGTATTTGAGAACTTCAGACCCACCTAATATAACTGAAATCATATAACAAGGCTGATTGTCCCTTTGCTAAATGACACTGAATGGTGTCTGTAATGTGTATTTGTATATAATTATCTTTTAAGATATGTTTGTCCTTTCTTTAGTTAGGTTCCCTTTCTTTGCAAGTGGTTTCTGAAATGTTTTTGGCCGGGCCGCAACAGCGGGGCCAACCCTACAGATGCGAATGTCTGTGACTGACTGACTGAGTGATGAAGTCACACTATTGGTCGGCCGGATCACGTGTGTTAGGTCCAGCCATATACTAGGTTTTAACCTGCTCTTGTTACCTTTAGAAAAGCTGTGACAGATGGAGCATGCACATTTAAAAAACAAATTTTATTATTGAAGAGGCTCATCAAATATTAAAATATGTTTGATGCCTGTCAACTAGTCTCACAGCTTCCCAAAATGACCAGGGCAGCAGAATAACTGGCTCCCTTCCAGCACAGACTGAAAATCCACCTCTTCAGACATCCTGATTCCCTTCTCTTCCCATCCTAGCCCTCCCAACCTTTGCACTAATTCACAGTATGTTATTTTTATGGTTTTAGCTATTGCGTTCCTCTTTTAAGGGCTTGCTATAGGTGTGGAATGTATGGATTTGTGATTTGTACTTCGTTTCTTGGTTGGCGTAGTTCACTTGCAATAGTGATGTTATTGATGAAAGCACGTATGTTTCTCCTAACTTGTCCATATCGATATGAGCATCTGCTGAATAAACGTAATGCAATGTAATACAGCATAATGTACTGTTGGCCTGCCGGAGTCAGGCGATAAAAAAAACTCTGTTCAAAGCTAAACCAGAACGATAAACTTTTCCACATCAAAAGAACGGTGCCGCTTCAAAGCCGGATTGTGAACCGATCGCGTATGTGTGTTTTGCTCCGGGGAGAGCGTGTATCTGTCAGAAATGTTAAATCGGCGACCGCGCTGCGGGTCTCTCTTGCTCTCCTCGCTAACGACGCCGGGAGGATGGTGCGACGGTAAAATGCGTGGAGCCTTCCCCAAGCTTACGTGTCCTCATATGCCGCTAATGCTGTTAAACTTCCCCAAAATTTCTCGCACTTCGCGAGGCTTTCTAATTTTAGTGATGTTCCCAGAATTGCTCGTGTAAGTGCACCGTTCAGTTACTTTCCCCCTTTAGAGTTACACTGCTCTCCAACTCCATTTGGAAACTCAAATTTCTGAATTCCCTTTTTAAAGACAATGCCCCCCCCCCCACCACATTTTCCCCTCTTATAATACAATGTAACAAATGCCATTGAATTTGCCATCTTGTCTGAAAGATGCTTGTGCTGAATGGTGGGATGATTCTGTGGAAACAGGGTTCAGATGTTTGGGGGTTTTTTTTGTTGGAAGACGTGGATTCTCCAGAGGAGTTGGTGGCAGATCGAGTATTTATGGATGAATACTTTAACTAATGGCTTCCGCCTTCTGACAAATGGGGCAGATAGGTTTGTCTGTGGAGCTGTGGCGTCCAAGGCTGATCCAACCGGGTCATCTGCACACCGTGACCCAGG
Source organism: Anguilla pacifica (assembly GCA_039654925.1). Taxonomy (NCBI): domain Eukaryota; kingdom Metazoa; phylum Chordata; class Actinopteri; order Anguilliformes; family Anguillidae; genus Anguilla; species Anguilla pacifica. Next base: position 54,267,155 of record CM077292.1, on the reverse strand, counting down.
TGTAAAGAGGAGTTAAAGAGAAGAAAAGGCATTGAGCTAAATTTTAAAAGTCCACTTGCGATCACTTTTTGAATCTTGCAGCTGAAGCATTCGTTAAAGAAGCCCAAAGATAGAGATGTATGCTTCCCTTTTTTCAGATTCATAAATAGAAACTAATGAAATTTAGTTTTTCTATGTAAAATTTTCTAAACCTGTGCGCTGGAGGTCTCGAATGGTGTGTCCATTCTGAATGGACGTTCACTCCAAGTTCACTTCCGGTGGTTTAGGGGGCCGTTGAGTTTTTGGTTGAGGGTGTGTAGCAGCCAATAATGTAATAACTGCCAATAACGTAATAACTGCCAATAACGTAATAAATTTTTCCGTTCTTAATGTAATAAAAGCCAATAATGTAATAACTGACCAATAATGTAATAAAATTTCTGAACCAATAACGTAATAACTTTTTGCATATAATGTAATAAGTTATTACATTATTGGTTGGTTATTACATTATTAGCTACATAATAAAAGCCAATAATGTAATAACTGACCAATAATGTAATAAAATTTCTGAACCAATAACGTAATAAGTTATTAGATTATTGACTGGTTATTACATTATTAGCTGGGTTAATAAAAATCATTAAAAATGTAATAATAGGAGCCAATAATGTAATAATTGTATCACTATGTATAAGTTTTATTTATTATCAAGTGTCTGTTGCTTCTTTCAAATAGCTGCTCAAAAACCAGGCCAATCCTGACCCCTGAATCTTAGTCCTAACTCTGAAAAAACACACACACACACACACACCTACTCTCTCTCTCTCTCTAGGAATTAATTGTTTGTGTAACTTGATGGTTGGACTTATCTCCAGCCCTGCCTTATACTCCTTTGCCATTTGAGTACCAAATTAAGTGGGAGCACGCATGTTTGCAAACACAGACAAGATGCTGTGTTCTCAAATAAAAAAGACCACCACTTCTTTCCATGAAAAATATAATCTTTAATCAAGTGTATTTAAATAACTTCTTCAACCAAACTGGCACTATTATCCCTTGTGCTCAACTTTCAACCTCTTAATGCAAAATTCTAAACTGTAAAATATAGTATATAACATGACCTACAAAGATAACTTTGGTAACACATCTTTCAGTTTTATCATAATAATAAAGGATAGTTTACCATCCCTTTTTTTAAAGAACTAAACATTCTCTTGATACACATTACATTTACAGTATCTATACCGTTGGTCCCAGCATCATGTTTTGTCTCAGAAAACAATATGTTTGATTTTATCAACAGACCTACTTTGTTAAATATTTTTTGCCCAAACTAATATAAAAGTAGTACTGATAATTCTTTTAAAAACATGTATTTTGCACACCAAATTAGGAAGTATCGATAAGAGTATCGATAAGTATTGGTATTGATAAGCAGTATAAATAGTGGTATTGGTATTGGTATTGATAAAATCCGAACCATGCCCATCCCTAGTTGTAGAAACTAACTAACTCACAAACAGGTGCAGTTTTCTTATGACATGGCTTGCCATTGTGTCCCTTTCTCTCTTGTTTTAAGCACTTCTTTCATGGTGACTCGACTTGACTTGCTTGAGTCTAAACACAGTGACATGGGACTTGCTTGAGACTTGAAGGTTAAGACTTGAGACTTGCTTGTGACTTGCACAAGTGTGACTTACTCCCACCTCTGCCTCACTGTCAGGTGAAAAGAAGCAGTTGGCGACTCTACATGTATCAGAGGCATGTGGTAGTCTACACCCTCCCCAGACCAACAGAGGATAGCGCATCGACCAGGACCGTGATACACACAGAGAAATGGTATAACGACTAAAATTGGAGAAAATTGGCAAAAGTAAAAAAGAATGAACTATAGATATCATTTGCTTCGGTTTTATACTCTTTGTTGAGCTTGTCAAGACTATTCAAATAGCCATGGATGTCAATAGGGCAAGGATTCTGATTTGGTAATACATTTTCATGTAACCTTTCAGGAGTCAGGTTTGGTATATATACATAGAGAGAGAGAGAGTGCTGAATAGCTATAATAGTGTGGTTGAAACAGTTTGCTTGAAAAAGTTATTTAAATACATTTAATTAAAGATGACATTTTTCATGAAAAGAAATGGACAAAGCATCTTCAAAGAGGTATAGATTTCATATTATATGACATAAGAGTAATTGTCTGTGTTTGCAAACATATGTGCTCGCACTTCATTTGGTACTCAAATGGTTAAGGAGTAGAAGGCAGGGCTGGAGATAAGTCTAACCAAGCACAACAAACAAATAAATAGTCATAATTCCTAGTGAGAAAGTAGGTGTGTGTGTGTGCGTGTGTGCGCGCGCGTGTGGTCAGGTTTTTGAGAAGCTATTTGAAAGAGGAAGCAAGGGTAAGTGTCATAGAAGTGTGACACTTTATAGCCAATAAATAAAACTTAAAGCGATATAAGTATATGATTACATTATTGGCTCCTGTTATTACATTTTTTATGATTTATTTAAAAACCCAGCTAATAATGTAATAACCAACCAATAATGTAATAACTTATTACATTATATGCAAAAAGTTATTACGTTATTGGTTCAGAAATTTTATTACATTATTGGTCAGTTATAACATTATTGGCTTTTATTATGTAGCTAATAATGTAATAACCAACCAATAATGTAATAACCTATTACATTATATGCAAAAAGTTATTACGTTATTGGTTCAGAAATTTTATTACATTATTGGTCAGTTATTACATTATTGGCTTTTATTACATTAAGAACGGAAAAATTTATTACATTATTGGCAGTTATTACGTTATTGGCAGTTATTACATTATTGGCTGCTACAGGGTGCTTTAGTGGCGTTGGGAGGCGAGCTCGCCCCTTTTATGCTTTTGGGCCGGGTTCCATTTCACATAAGAGTGAGCAGAGATGTTTACAGGCCCTGTGGGAGAGGCAAAAATCACGACAAAACCGGCAGGGTAAGCACTCCGGCCTCATCCGATGATGGAATGTCCACAAACACAGTTAAGTTTATGGTCTCAACTTACTGGAAATGCTGTATCTTAAAGCATTTTTTTTTTTTTTTGAGAAATTAGAATTTATATTGAGAAATATAGATTCAGGCTTCTTGTAATTCATTTGGGAGTTTTTGTCCTCCGAACTTTCTGTTTATTACCAAGCAGTTTATTAACCTGAAAAACACATTTTCTTGAAAGCATAACAGTTACTGTATCTCTAAACATACACAATAAAAAAATACTTGGTATTGAGAAATATAGATTATTTCTAGTCCACGGTCATTCATTTGGGAGTTTTTGTCCGGCAATACCAATTACAGTTTATTAGCTGAGAAATGGCCCGGGCTGCGTATTTCCTGTTTGAAGATATGGGTGTAATTTTAAAAGTACATGAAAGGCGATGTACTGTGCCTCAGAATGAATCCCTCTGCACTCTTATACAGGATGGTGAAGAGTGGTCAGCCTGCCCTGTGGGCTTGTTTTATAAAGGGATCCAAATGATTCCGTCAAGAAAAAAGAAACACGACCAAGCTTCCTGTACCCTCACCCAGAGCGGATTCAAACTGAGGTACTCGGCACATTCCTTGTTGTCCAATTTGGGTCATTGGAATCGGTGGCTTTGGAGGTGCAGGGAGTGTAGCATGACATGAACTGGGCTTATAACCTAAAGGTTGCTGGTTTGATTCCCAGGAAGGACCCTGCTGTTGCACCATTGAGCAAGATACTTAACCTGAATTGCTTCAGTAAACATTTACACAGCCTTATAAATGGATGCTATTTTTATTTATGCAAAGAGGTTTGTGTAGTTCTCTGTGGATAGGAGTCCAGTAATGCAGTGTAATGAGGTGGGGTTGCCTCTCTCTGGCGAGGGCTATTAGGCCTGTGTGAGAACACCTGCCAGTGTTTGGATGGCATGCCTGACATGCGCCGTGTTTGGGGTTGGTGGGGACACACCCCTCGCGTCAACTTCCTGTGTGGCAGGAAGTGTAACCCTCCCCTATGTGCCTGGCGCAGGGCGGTGCACTTTTCAGGACGTAACCAATCGTAGCTGTCCAGTCACATAAAATCAGCAGTTTGGACACGGCCGTACGCTATGACACACAACGAGGTGGTGGAATATGGTGAGTAGGTGTACTGTACAGTGTATCACACTTCCTGAAACGACCCCCCCCCCCTTCCCTCCCCACCCTTTGCTGATCTGGCCAGTGTCTGTCACTCATACTCCCCAGCGGAGAAGCTGCTCCTCACTCCAGTAATGAGGCCGTTAATGAGGTCATTAGAGTTCCCAGATCAGCGGCAACCGCCATCGCTGCTCCTTTCCTGGTCCAAGGGTAATCCCCCCCGCTGCACTTCCTGCTTTTAATTGCTCCGGCCTTAACGAGTCCAGACTGTCCTTACTTTACTCCGGATCATCTGCCAGTTAATGGCTTATCGATCCCTCCCCAGGGTCTCCCCTCCTCCCTTCCCTGAGAGAGAGAGCAAGGGAGAGAGAGAGAGAGAGAGACAGGGATCTCTTCCCCCATCGCCTTCGAAGAGACAGTGAGAGAGAAAGATTTCTTCCCCCCATTGCCTTCGAGAGAAAGAGAGAGAGAGAGAGAGATCTCATCCTCCATAGCCTTCAAAGAGACAGTGAGAGAGAGAGAGATTTCTTCTCACATTGCCTTCGAGAGAGAGAGTGAAAGTGAGAGAGAAACAGAAACAGAGAGACAGAGAAAGAGAGATCTCTTTCCCCGTAGTCTTCGAGAGAGAGAGAAAGCAAGAGAGGGAGAGAGAATTCTCTCATTTCTCTCCCATTGCCTCTGAGAGTGTGAGAGAATCATATGCCACTGTCCTGGCTGTAATGTCCATGCCATGTGATTGGCCGCCTCAGAACCAATCAGACGGAAGGGGTCGTGGGCTGGTCAGGCACAGCACATGATCTTTGAGATTGGGCTCATTAGAGCCTGTGGGTACCTCCAGTGGCACCCAGGGTCTCCCCTGTAAGACTGGGTCACACCGATGTGTAGTTTCGGGGGTCAGAGGTCAGAGGTCAGAGGTCAGGGGTGGGGTGGGGTGGGGTGGGGGGGGGCACAGGGCACCATTCGATGTGTTTTCTCAAATCAGTTTTTGCAGTGCACAGGAAATATGAACAGATGTGTACCAGCAGGGGAATTCCATGGGAGAACACAAATGGAAAGGCACACAGCTTCTTTGCAACTAAAATAAGCGATTCGGTACCTTAATTTTTTTGTTGTCCTAGATTTTCATAAGGAAGGTAATCTTTAAAAAAAAAAAAAAAAAGCAGCGTTATAGTGTAAACCAAAAAATATATATATTGTGTTTATTTTTTTCCCTTTGTGTGAAAGAGGGAGGTTTAGCACCATAACCCCCCCACCCCCCACCCCCAACCAGCTAGACTGCTTTCGTACAACCCTGCAGCCATTTAAACATGACAAGATCTCAAAAAGATTGATCCGTCCAACCAATACTAATAAGTGCCCCCCCTCCCACCCGCTGTATCTCAGCCCGGGGAAGATTACTGTTCTTTCTGTTGTTGGGGGGGGGGGGGGGGGGGAGCCGCAGGAGCTCCCCGCAGACAGATCTAAATGGAAATGGGGTGGCATTTTTACACTACGCTGCACCCGTGCCGTGGTTGGCGAATCTCTCTCTCTCTCTCTCTCTCTCTCTCTCTCTCTCCGCCATCCTCTGCTCTCCGGAGGACGGCCCCGTATCGCGCGCGCTCAATGACCCGTACGCTGTTTCATCAACGCCGTGCGGTAGCATCAACGCCGCGCCGCAGCCTGTGAATTCGCCCGCATGGCGCGCGCGCGTGTGTGTGTGTGTGTGTGTGTGTGTGTGTGTGTGTGTCTCTCTCATTTTTCCTGCACTGTCAAAGATATACAGTACAGCTGGATGGTGTCTGATCTTATCCGAAAAGGGCCAGCGTGGGTGCAGGTTCTTAGTTTAACCCAACGCTAAGACCCCCCCCCCCCCCCCATTCAGCTAATTAATGACCTAATCAAAGTCTTCAATCAAGACTTTAAAATTAAGTGGAGCCAGGTGTCTTAGTGCTGGGCTAAAACAAAAACCTGCACCCACATCGGCCCTGATTGGATTACACCCCTGATATAGAGAATACCTGTGTACTGTACAGAAGGTTTGGCTGCAAATAGTCGGGCCTGATTTTCTAGCTGTGCTCATGGTGAGTGAAGGAGCTTGGGACTTGTGCGTTTTCTAACTTCAACAAAGCCAGTGACACTGGTCTCCCATAGGAAAATGGCAGATCCCAAAGATCTAAGATACTGAGATAAAACAAATTATGAAGATATTGCAACACCGCATAATATATGTGAAAATACACATCATTGCTGCGTCCTGATATCACACATATATAGGTATTGAATCGAAAGCCACAACTTTTTGATTTCCAAGGCTGGTGCCCAAACCACTACACAACACTGATGCCCAGAGCTGGATTTAGACATAGGCAATGGCCTAAGGCCCCATCTGACTGAAGCCCCTGCCCCTGCCCCGAAACCCAAACATTTCGCCTGGTGCCTGCAGTATTCCAGTACGGCCAGCCCTGCTGATTCCCCGAGTAGACATTAACAGTAGCATTGATATTCGCTAAAACACCAGACAGCGGGCGGCAGTGAAATTCCGATGCGGTCGAAAACCTTGCCACTGGCTGGGGCTCCGTTTCCACATATCAAACAGGCTGCCGGCTTTCACGGGCCAGTCCAGTCCTAGCCTTCGCAAATCTTCCTGAGTCGAGAGAAGTAGATACTTAAGCGGTTTAATGAGACGACTGTGAAAATTTCCCAGGGGCCTCTTGGCGGTTGGTGGGAGTTCCTCTCATTGGCCGGTCAGCACTGCGCCAGATTCCGGGGTGTTGTCCCAATTGTGTTCGGCCGCAATGTTGCGGCAACGTTGAAGAAACTCGGCGAGAACGTTCATGTTCTGCCTGAGAGTCAGTTGTTTGATTCCAGAGATGCTGACCGGTCTTTACAACAACCAAAGATGAGGGAGAACAAAATTTGGCAACAGAAGAGGTTTCAAGAACCAACGATGGGCGGAGCTTAAATGGCCTGCCAATCAAGTCAAGTATTGCTCTACAGCAGGGTTTCCCAACCCCTCTTCCTGAAGATCTACTCTCCTATCAGTCTTCATTTGAACCCTCATTTGGCACACTTGATTATACTGATTAGCAGCTCGACAACATCTCTAGCTGTTGAATGAAGTGTGCTTTGTTCGGATTGGAGTGAAAACCTACAGGATGGTAGATACCCCAGAAACAGGTTTGGACAGCCCTCCTCTACAGAACAAAGCATACTGATTGGTTCAGACCAGTGAGTCGGTGACATTGCATGGGAGCCCACTCAGTACAAGCGTATTTTGAGCTTATTAGAGTCAGTTCAGAGAAAAGCTGAGAGAGGCAAGAAATGCATACAAATAAATGTCAATAGTGCATGAGGCGTGTTTATTTCCTGGCCCGTCCGTATTGGTAATAAAACAGCGTAAGTGCTGCGCGAAGCTGCTGAGATCAGCTTCTCTGAACCGGGGACGGCAGAATAAAAGGCCTTAACGAGCCGTTTATATACGCCGATAAATCCTCTAATTGGCAAAGTGCTAGGCTAATGTTAGGGTTAATGCGAAATGCGGCGTCTGCATACGGCTGTTATATTACAGCGCGCAAAGAGTGGTTTCGGCGTCCTTCCCGATGACGCAGAGACGGAACCTTCGCAAACTCCTTTACTTATTTATTTATTTATTTATTTATATATTTACTGTTTAAGTGTTCCAGAGAGAGGTCGCCGGTACCTCTTGCTAACACTAATGGGGGAATAAAACGGCCGTGGCAGTTTCTCTGTCACAGATGAAGCTGAAAAACCGGACCGAAATCAAATCAGCGCCGCTGCCATCATGTCTGAAGTGTCAATTCTCTAGACGTATGACCTGCTTGTATGCGCCCGGTAATTCTAACGATCTTTTATATCGACTCTTTTTCATGCTGGTCTTTTAAATATTGCATGTAGTGCCGGCTATTCACGTGCCGATGGAGGGAGCGCAGATGGAGATTTGCTGCCTAACTGACTCAGGCGCCATGGCATTGGTGCAAATGCCGACATGTTGATTAGAGAGCGTTTTAGCCCCTTTTAAAATGGATATATATACATAAATAAATATTTTTATGAATTGACGTTATTGAATTTCTTTCAGCATTCACATGCCTTGTTTTATTTACTTGCCTGTTTTTATTGTCCTGCTCTTCCAGACTTGTTATATACACTAAGCCGTGGTGAATAAACGCATTTACTAAATTCCCAAAATGAAAATGTCTATATGTGTATTTATTTATGTTTATGGACAGTATTACTGTATGTGTTCTATGCATTTACATTACATTTATTTGGGGGATGATTTTGTACTTAGTTACACTAACATTGCACGTGCAAATGCTTTGTCAACAACAGTTTTTTTTTTTTTCAAATTTGAATTTGAGAGCGGGGGGATGGATGGCTGAGAGAAGACGGCGTTCCATTTCTTCCCCTCCGTAGCGGTTAGGAGACTCGCACTTCTCAATCTCCAGGCCGCTGTTTTGTGGCAGTGTGAATCGGCCTGGGAGACGCTCGCTTCACCGCTCTTTGAAAGAGCTTCTGTTCGGATACCTGTCATTTCATTACGCCGGTTGTCTGGTTTGGACTCATGGGCGTCGCTGGAAGAAAAATCCTTGCGTGCACCGATTTAAAAAAAGAATGAGTCTAGCTGGGCTGAATAACCTGTTCTCGTCATCACTTTTCTTATGTTCTTATGTACTTTTTTAATATCAGGACCCAAATTAGAAAAAAAAAACTTTTTTAATATCAGGGCCCAAATTAGAAATTGGTTGTGCGAGTCTGTAGCCTAGAGGACTACAGACTCACACAATCCTGCGACCCATTTTTGGTCCCAACCCATAGTTTTAAGAAACTGTGCACTAGAGCACTTTACACCTTGCCCAAATAAATGCAGATTATTAATATATTTTTCCTCATCTCAGTTTAGGAAGGCAGTGCTGCATAATGGTCAGGGGATTGGGCTTGCAACTCCAATGCTGTCAGCTTGACGAAGAATATCCTGAGAGGAATCTCCCTGACCCACTTATTTTTCACTCTCGTTCCTGTTAATTTTTTTATTTTTTAAAATTTTTTTTATTATCGCAATCTCACGAGCAGTTCCACGATGACTGCGCTTGTCAGGGGGAGCGGTGGCTGTAGGGGGGTCCCGGTTCAGGGGGTTTGTGACTGCGCTTGTCAGGGGGAGCGGTGGCTGTAGGGACGTCCCGGTTCAGGGGGTTTGCAGGCGGGTGGTGGGACGGAGTTAACGGCCTGTGGGCCCTCAGACCTAATTGAGCTGATCCAGTATAGCGCTGAGTTTGTCAGCAGCACAGATTGACCTACACATTAAAGAAGGCAATGATTTCATGCAATGAGGGGTGACTCTTAACGTTGGCAATATTTTCTTTGGAGGCCCCCCCCCCCTTTGATTTTTTCAGATTAAGGGGGGGGGGGGTGCCTATGCCTAGAAACAGCGGATACTGAATCATTAATAATGTTGGCCGGCCAAGGTTTTGTACAGTACGTGGGCAGCAGACCTAGGTCAAATGCGTATTTGTTTTGGATTGAAATACTTTACTGACCTTGTCTGTTGTATTGGAACCAATGAAACACTCTCAAAAAGTGCAAACCCCCCGCCTTCTGGTCATATTGGCAGGCTCAGTCACACCAGGCAAGATCAACAGGGCACAGAAAAGTATTTGAATCCCAAAAAAAGATGTATTTGACCCAGGTCACAACAGTGATCCATCCGCTAGTGTCCAGTTCAAACCAAGCAGGGATGAGGGTTCTCTGTTTAGAGAATGTGAAATAGCTGACTCTATTGGAGCAGTGCAGTGCCAATTTGTAGAGTATAAACCCCAGCGCCTCGACAACTGGCACCAAAGCTAGTCAGATAGGTGGCTTGGTCATCGGGAGTGCCGTCAGATAGCTCCTGTAGTTGTCTGGGGATGGCAAGATTAACATTCTTGGCACTTAGCTGATGCCTATATCCAGAGCAGCCTACAGTATTTTTTCTTTTTTCATAAAGTCCATTTACGCAACAGGATTATGGAAGTATGTCAGGTCAGTGCCTTGCTCAAGGGGTACAGCAGCCACTTGGGAATCGAACATGCAACCCGGGACTTGCGAGCCCAGTGTTCCCCAACCATTTCACTACATTGTTGCTCAGCCAATGTGCAAACGGCTCTGGGGAAAATTGCTCTGACTGGTCCTACTGAGGGAAGGCTTAGTTATTTCCACAACGGGGCTTTATAAAAACTGACCTGCTCCTGGCCTGGCCTCCAGCTGCCCGCAGTTATATACTGTCTTCAGATGATACGGTGAAATTCCTGTGGGCTTCTGAGCAGTTGTTTCTATTTAATATCATCGTTTTGTACTGTGTTTAAGGGGGGGGGAGGGGGAAATTAATGTGCGTTTCGAGCCAAGCTCACCATTGCTGGGGGCTATCTTTTCCAGCCGCTGCCTATTCTCTGGCACATTGCATTTTGAGGGGGGTGTTTTATGGTCTGTTGATACTCCCTCCATGTTGGTGAAACTCTATGCTGAGCATGAACCTGGGAGAATTCCAAAACCGCTTTTTTTCATTTTTCATTCATTGCTCATAAGGTCGTTGTGAGATTAATTACTTTGTCACTGGGACCTGATACACTAAATGATGTAATGTTAAGATGCGGTATGATTTCACCATATTGTGTGTACATGCTGAATTAATCAGAACAAGCTTGCAGTGATGGAAGCAGTTTTAAGAGGTTATACATCATTAAATCATGTGTCTACTCAGCATAATGACCAGTTTTATTGGGCTTTCATAACTCATAAGCTGTCATATCGTTGTCATTGTGAACTTCTTCAGCATAGACAACGATCAAACGTTTTTTTAAATATATGCATGTTTTAAAAAAATGTAATAAAATCACTCCAGTTGTCCAACCGGGTTATTGCGTAAAGGGTCATCATTATATGATCAGGCTCAATGGAGAACTGGAGAGAGACTCAGTCCCACCCCCTCATATGAATCCTGGCCCACCCAGCCAGCAACCGAGAAGCAATCTTTAGAAAAATAAATATTTTAACGGATTAATTTCTGACCAGCTGCATACCAGCTTTTTTTTATCGCCGTTTGTGGAAGTTTTTATCCCCCATACTGCCTCACGGGCAGTGAAAATTTCCAGCGTAATACTCTCAGCAGGGCACTTTGGCACAGGCTTAACTTTTCTTCCCTCCTGCCCCGTGTGAAATGCTATATCACAGAACCGCTATCTCTGCAAACCGCGCTTTAAATCCCATTACCGCAGTCCCCTGGAACGCGCTGGAAACCGAGGCTATCCGTTTCCCTATTAATCTTAAACGCCAACCGTCGTCTCTTTTGCATAGGCCAAAGAAACCTGAGACTGAATATCCCTCGATATCTGTGTGTCCGTGTGTTGATTTGGTTTTCATGCGTATCTCAGACCGGCAGATTTGTTTCAGTTCTCCCTAATCCATTAAATGCGGTTTCGTAGTGTTTCAACTCAGTTCGGCAGAACTTAATCCCATTAACAAGGCACCCACCGTAACCAAATACGAGGCTGGAAAGTTGTTTTTGGTGGGTGTGGGATAGGCCTATATGTTCTTTATGTTCTATATTACTTCATCATTACACAAGAATAGGCATTTGGCAGTAAAATGGATACTTTGTACATGTGCGTTAAGTAACCCTGCGAGATTTAATGAAGACTGCCATTATGTATGTCCAGAGTAACACTAACGTCCATTAAAAGAAGGGTGATTTAAGATTTGGGTTGAACTATTCCGTTAACAAAGGGCAATGATGATTCATTTTTTTGGTAGATTATAACGTTGGGAAATGGAACAATGGCATTTAAAAAATCCAAAATTTGAAAGAAGTTTTAAGAAAGGACTGCGGCGTTGATTGCGCCCCAGAGTGGATTCGCGTGTGAGCGGCTGATTAATTTCCTGACCGGTAACTCGGGCTGGTGAATGAGCGACGATAACCGGCAGAACCCCTTTGTTCTGTTGCGAGCACGCGCAGTCCTCGGGGGAAACGGCGCGTTCCTTCATCTCTGTTACCACACTCGTCGACATCCGCGGCAGAGAAAAATGCATCCCTTATCACCCCATTGCGCAGAGGCGATTGAAACATTCGAGCGCATTGTGCTGTAATAATCTTAATTCCCCCCCTCCTATTGCGCCCAAAACCCGTCGCAGAAAGCACAGCCCTGAATGAAGACTGTCTGGGTCTTTCGCAAGCCCATCGTCCCCCTGGTTACGACTGAACATTGGTATCCCTGGTGGAAACGAAGATGTTACTCAATGTCCGAGCGGGTCTGGATCCGAATGCTGGCCACGCGCTAATCATGTAAAGTAGGCTAGTAGTTGTAATAGTATTTATTTTGTATAACAGCTTTTATGTACCCTATGGAGTATGATAAATACACTTAAAGCCATCGAAAGCAAAGAATTTATAGGAACAATCAACACAGACTGTCTGAATCACAGCTGGACCACTTGGTCCGTTTAATTATACTACTAGATGAAAAAGTTGCATGCAATTCAGAGATGTGAAAATTGGTTTTAAATAAAGGCAAGGTTGGAGAAAATGAAGTGTTTTAAATGCACCGGATTTGTTCCCCCTCCAAACACGTCGACTTTTGACTCTCTGTGGCATTAATTGTCTCTCATTATAAAGTATCAGGTAGTTCTAGTAACGTGTGAAGCCAATTAGAGGAGTGCAGTTGCCTTTCCGGGAGCGAGACAAGAACATAAGAGAGCATTTTCCCTTTCGTAACCATGGTAATAAGCGCCAATATTTCCACATACGTATGTGTACAACATGTGGATGTATGTTCTCTTTAAAATATCAATCTTCTTGTATATGCATGTTTGTTATGTATACATAGCAGATGAATGCACTCATAATGGATGTATGCAAGGCATATTTATGTCTCTCGGACAGATTGGTGGTGATTCTTGTTTAATTTACAATCTATCATGAAAATATTGCTCATAATGTTTTCTGTTAGGCATGCATACAGATTTTGAAATATGAGTGTGCCTGTGGTTTAACAAAATGCATATATATATATATAATCACCATTTTTGTATCATGGATGTTTAAAAAATGAAAACTGCTCCCATTTAATCATCCTGGGGATCATTCATAAGAATGACTTTTTGAGTGACATGAAAGACTGAATTTTCTGTCTTAATTAGCTTTCTTACGCTTTGGCGTGTTCTGTTATGCAAAGGGCAATCTGCCACAGTTCCCCGTGTTCTCCCCGATGCCCTTCCACATCTGCTGAAAGGTTGATGACATACTGACCGCTGCACTCTTTTTTTTTTACACTCTTTCACTCTGTCACTTTCCCCCTCTTTCCCTCCCTCTGTTCCTCTCCGCAGGAGGGATTTTCGAGACCATGGAGAACGAGCCCGTGAGCATCGAAGAGCTCGCTTTCAAATTCGCCGTCACCAACATCAACCGGAACAAAACCCTGATGCCCAACACCACGCTGACGTACGACATCCAGAGAATAAACGTCTTTGACAGCTTTGAAGCCTCGAGAAGAGGTGAGCGTCACATCTGGGGAAATATCCTCTGTGCGATTCCATCAGCCGACTGCATACATTATCCCACTTTTCGCCAAGTTATTATGTTCGCCCAGTGGCAACAACTAGTGCCAGAAAATAGCTTTGTAATGGCTTTGAATTATGTATGGACTGTTATGCAATCTGAATGTTGTGCTTCGGCATACAAGATCAGCTCTCAATGAAGCCTCGGGAGTTTCAATAGACTCATTTTACTCGGTCCTATTCTTGTGTGAGATCTGTGCTTTGTCTTCTTTATTCACATTCTACAATGAACCTGAACAACAGAACAGTGCAACATCGAGGAGGCTCTCTCCTTTGTATTGAAACTTATCGCATAGTGCCACATGTTACCAGGTGCTTGCCAAAAAAGCAGCTATTGTACAGGTACAATAGTAAAATGTATTTTTGAGAAGCAAGATTTTTACTAAATAAATTGGCCGGGAGACCAGCTTTGAGCCAGTGTCCCCATATGACACACACTCCTCGTTTTACTGGTCTAAGTCTGGGCTAGCTCTCTCTTGTAAAAAATGTTTTAATCTCAGAATGACTTCCTGGCGAATAAAAGTTGAAAGTTGACCTTGAATAAAAAATGTAGGGGAGACACTCATATCAGACACTCGTTTCAAGTTTTTTTGGAATGTCAGAAAAAAAAATCTTTCCAAAGCATGAAATATAAAGACAATGTATAAGAAAATTCATAATGAATAATTTACAATATATCTGCAGAATGCACCTATAAAATCACTAAATCCCCCCCCCCCCCCCCAGCCTGCGACCAGCTGGCGTTGGGCGTGGCAGCAGTCTTTGGCCCCTCCCACAGCTCCTCGGTCAGCGCGGTGCAGTCCATCTGCAACGCCCTGGAGGTGCCGCACATCCAAACGCGCTGGAAGCACCCCTCCGTGGACAACCGGGACACCTTCTACATCAACCTGCACCCCGAGCACTCCTCCATCAGCCGGGCCATCCTGGACGTGGTGCAGTTCTACCAGTGGAGGGCTGTGACGGTGGTTTACGAGGACAGCACCGGTAAATGGGGCCACGTTTTATTATATTATAGAGCTTTTTACAGCCACTACAACCTGCACTAAGCGCTTTATGGTTAATACTGTGGTTAATACTGTGCCTCAGCTGGGATTTGAACCTGCATCCTTTCAGTTACTACTCCAGTTCCCTAAGCGTTATACTGCGCTGGTGCTACATACGGTGACAGAAAACAGAACCCAGGCAACGCTTCACTGAATCAGAGTGTGTGGCAGCAGGTTGATATATCCCATAATCCTTTGCTGATTAGCAGTGCGCGAGATGGGTTTTTCACGAGCAGATTCCATCGCATTTTCCTTAAAGGTCACAGTGCACAAATGTGAGAGCTCCGCTGCTCGTCTCAGGGCTCAGAGGGGGGGAGCGGGGGAGAGATGGGGGGGGGGGGGGATAGTAGGACGAAGGAGGATCAATCAAACTCGCATTCTCTTCACAATGTATTATCTGTACCATCCAGCCAAAGTCTCAATGAGACGTCTCATTAAATCCAGCCCCCGGTGCGCATTGACCCCCCCCCCCCCCCCCGGTTTGAGAACAGCACGTCAGCAGCGAGGCATTGCACTTTTTCAGTCTTTCTTTTCGAAGGACATCCCTGTCTAAAAAACGATGTCAGTACGGATGTACCTGCCTGCACCGTATGCTAATCATGGAAGAATTCCAGTGTCATGACATCTAAAATGAGTGGAGCCACTGTACAATTAGCTGCCAATCGCTGACTTGTTTCAGCCAATCAGGTGGCTGTGCTGTTCACAGAAAAACACAAGGGCTGGTTCAAGTGAAAGATTGCGGTTACTGGAAGCTCCACCCACTTCCAGTTCTCCCGTCCGCCTCCATTCTTCTGTTCTTGACTCCATGGTCCCCCTCATTTACGTATCGAACAAACCTTTTCATATTTTTCCACACTCCTGTATAGGCTATGAGTTTGTCATTCATATTTAATATGATTTTATAGCGATATGTATTTAGCGAATTAAAAAAAATATATATCAGAACAATGTAGCCTATAATTTTTCGCGGACCCCCTGGCTTCCGGCCACTGACCCCCCGGGGCGCCGTGGACCCCAGTTTGAGAACCCCTGCTGTAGGTGGTCCACAGGCGAGTAGAGCGGGGGAAAATCGGATTTAAGAACACACACTGGATACATCATTTATCATCTGCCTTTGTTACTCAGTCCGCCTCTGCAGCTTGGAGCAAGGACACAGTCACTACATTAAAGGTCGTCCCGAATCGCGAACATAAACGAGATTTTTTTTCTCGTGTTAGCGCGAGTCTCAAATTATTTATGCGGCTCGGTTTGTGTTCATTCAGAGAAATGACTTTCTAATATGCAATATTTGGTTCATTGGGAAAGCTTTGTACCAAATCTGCCAGCAGTTGAGGCTTATTATTAAAACCAATTCATCCTCACTCAAGTGGAAACTGGATGATTACAGGGTCATTAAAGGAATTTATATTTTGAATATGTGCTGAGGGGGGGGAAACTCGCCTGTTTATTTATTTATTTATTTATTTATTTATTTCTTTATTTTAAAGTCAGCCTTCAAGTTAGTGTCCTGGTGCTACACTCCCCTAGTTTGGACGATTGTATTTGTATGTGCACAAGGGGACTTTGTGACACTTTTGGGTGATTGAAGAAGTTCTGGTTTGAATTTATACCCCCCCCCCCAGTCTGAGTAAATAAAAAGAATTGTAAGTCGTTAGTGTAATTGTGCTTTATAGCTTTATATGAATATTTTATCTCTGTGGTCCCTAATATTTATATAACTGGTTTAGTCAGCTGTGTCTGGTTCTGGTTCTGACCTCAATGTAGTGTCAGCTACTGAGGGGGGTGGGGGGGGGGCAGCTATGTGATGCTGAAATTAATGGAGTAATTAGTGAGGTAATTAATTAGGTGGGGGGGGGGGGTGGGGGGGGGGATACAAACGAAGGAAAGGAATTCTTTATTGCTTTGCTCGAGTGCTTTATGTCTTCGCTGCTGTTGTCTGTTGACTCTGCTTGTCGTTTGTCATTCGAGCACGCAAGTACGCAAGTACGCAAGTGCGCAATCTCAGCCTGATTTAGCTCTTTTAATTTGAGGGGTTTAAGAGTCCTGCCTCGGCTGGCGCTGTAAGCCCAGGCATGCGCACGCTGGAATAACACTTTGGTTTACTGTTGTGGCTCTTGAAGGGGGTATTTTGGGACAAGCTGTTACTCTGGAGAAGCATCTCTCGGGTATCAAAAGGTTTTTTAAAGGAGCCCGGCTAGGCAACCAATATCTGATGAAAAGCGGTTTTGAAATTGTGCTGTCCGTTCCTGTAGGGGTGTCACTGTGCGGGACAGCTAGTAAAAATGCCTCCCTCAATAACACACTGCAGTAGCAAATATATAATATATGCCAGGTAGCCCCAGAAAGTTATTTGTTCTATAGCCTTATATAACTCGGAGAGAGCGAGGGAGAGAGAGAGGGAGACGGATTGGTGGTGGGGGGTCATTGTGGTACCTTGTTTACCAGCCGCACCAATATATCCGCACCAGCAAATCCTTCATCTGCGGCGGGAAGATTTATCCTTATTTCATATTTCACAGACCGTTTGTCTGATGGGTAATTCATTCACACGGATCTCACTCTTGAGAAATTCATGCTCCCAATATTAGTCTGTGGGCTGAAGTCGCAATCTGCCTAACGATCCCAGCGGGTTTTCCAAGGCAACGGGACAAGTGGTTCCCTCATTTCTTAATTTAACCCTTTGAAGTGTAGGCTATTTTGGAATGTTTTTTTTTTTCTCTTTCAAACTGTAAGTCAGTGTGTTCTAGAATTAAACTGCTTTCAAATACCAGTAGTAGTTGTGACATCAGCATTTAAATGTTCAGTTAAGAACACTCAGACATGTTAGTGATGTCACACCTTCAAAAGGCTTTGCACAGAAAGTGGTGCTGTTACAGCATTCAGCCTCACTGATTGTGATTCATGAACCCGATTCTCAGCTGTGCCTCTGTAAATCCTTGCAAATTCTGTAGACCTCCAGGACTGGAGTTTGAGACCTCATGATGGACTGGGCTGATCAAAACTCGGATTAATTTTTAATCGTTATAGCGTCTGGTTTATTTCTGGCGCCGAGCTCTCTTGCCACGACTTTGCGTGATTGAATTTAACCCTTTAAGGTGTGAGATCACGAATACGCGATTAGAATGTTCTTAACATTCTGTTCTTAACTGAACATTCTAATGATGACGTAACAGTCAATTACTGGTAATTGAAACCAATTGAGTTTTAGAACCCTGACAACGCTGGAGTTCTAGAGCAGTTTTGAAAAAACATTCCTGACAAAAACCTACCCTTCAAAGGGTTAAGTGAAGAAATGAGGGAACCACTTGGAAAACCCGCTGGGATCGTTAGGCAGATTGCGACTTCAGCCCACAGACTAATATTGGGAGCATGAATTTCTCAAGAGTGAGATCTGTGTGAATGAATTACCCATCAGACAAACGGCCTGTGAAATATGAAATAAGGATAAATCCTCCTGCCGCAGATGAAGGATTTGCTGGTGCAGATATATTTTTTTAAAACGTACTCTTCAAAGGGTTAAGGTTACAAAGGGCAGACGGGGGAAGCAATCTTGAAGAAGCATCTGATTGCGGTTAAGTCCTTCATCAGGAAACCGGAGTTCATTGCATTCACGGAGTGTAATATCCAGGTCGGGACCTGGCAGGGACACACACTCGCGCTAGCGACGAGCTAATGAGTGAGGATGGCGGAACTGCCGTCGCCCGGATCAGACGCGAAACGGGCTGCCTGCGGGACACTCTCCTCGGTCCACAACCTCGCGCTACGCCGAAAGTCGAGGCGCTCTTCCCGCCGAGCCCTGAAGGAGACGCCGTGTCGAAACTGTTCAGTAAACCGTCACCTTTTCACGGTCGCTGACCTGATTACTGTGGGGAGTTGCCTTGTTTCCGTGACCTTCTTAACGACCTGCTTGAGTCTAGCTCTTATCGCACCATTGCTAAGATTATTTAGTGGCGGTGGTGCACTTTCTATCCTTCTTGAAATAACTTGCGTTCGTAAGTCCGGACGAAAACTGCCTGTTCAGTGACTGTAACGGCTGGTATTCAGTCAATGTAAGTCTATAATTCTATAATTTTGACTCACTCAGTCAAAGGCATATTCTCATTATTGTCCACACAAACATTTTGTCAAGTTCAGTGATCATTAAAATGAACCACTACAGCTTCACTCCGTGCTATTCACCTCTCCCCCCCCTCCCTCTCTCCCCTCTCTCTCTCTCTCTCTCCCTCTCTCTCTCTCTCCCCCTCCCCCTCTCTCTCTCTCTCTCTCTCTCCCCCTCCCCCTCTCTCTCTCTTCCTCCTTTCCCCCCCTCCGCTCTTCTCCAAGGCCTGATGCGTCTGCAGGAGCTGATCAAAGCCCCCTCCAGGTACAACATTAAGGTGAAGATCCGCCAGCTTCCCCCGGGGAACGCCGACGCCCGGCCCCTGCTCAAGGAGATGAAGAAGGGCAAGGAGTTCTTCGTCATCTTCGACTGCTCCTACCAGACCGCCGCCGAGATCCTCAAGCAGGTGGGCGCGACACGTGGACACGCCCCTCTTTTTCGGATTAACCGAACGAAACCCCTCAATCTCTGTGTGTGAATGTTTTAGGAACTGGGGTTCATTTCCTGCTCCTGGATGTGCCAAATGTCACGTAAAAGTAATAAAATATCTGAACATACAAGAAGTGAGTGTTGGGAGGAGGGATGTTCAGATAGGCTATGCGGAGGCATGCTTTTAATTAATTAATTGTATATTATTTTTTGTTTACAAGCTTTATCTGAGATGCTGACGACTTCCTTAGGATATGCCTTCATCCATCAAACATTTCACAACCATACTCATGAAAGAGAACCCTGTAGAGCCTTCAAGAAAGCCTCAAACAGCAATGGGTAGAGGTGTGGGGATTTGCGTGGAGCTGGGACTGGTGTTTTAGTTCGCATAAACATGTTCCCTGGAGCTCATTTAAATTGTTTGAAAGCTTTGAAAAACTACTTTTTCACCTTTAACACTGAAGCAATTTGCAGCCTGAAGCAATTAGAGGGTTAGCATGGTATTCTTTGATGGTTAAAATGAAGGTGAAAGTGCCAGTGGGTCCACGGATGCAAAAATTGCATTTTCCCAAGATAATAAATCCTCTGCTGTGTCACACATCTTCTGTAGAACCTCTCTACTTTCCCTTTCAGAAATGTGATATAAGACCAAATATGACCCCTGCAACACCAAAATTGTCCAGTTTCCAGCACAGCAAGCACAAATAAAAGGCTGAAAAGTTGCAGAGTTGCTGTTTTGGAAAGGAAGGTTTGGGGAGTCAGCAGGTGTAGGATCAGTCATGGAGGGGTCAGTAATGCAAGCTTATCTTATTTACAGATAATGTCAATGGGAATGATGACTGAATACTACCACTTCTTTTTCACTACTCTGGTAAGCGCAGAACATTTGTGTGCGACCTACACATTCTGTTTCAGACATTTAGAAAGCGCAACATGACAGAAAAATATCTGTTATGAGTCTCACGTTTCAATTCATTATGAGACTCCTTTTATCAAATACATTTTGCTGTAGTAATTTCAGTTTTTAATATTTTCATTGTTAGTCCAGGGGGTAAACAGGGCACGAGGAGGTTAAGTTATTCACTGTTTATTGTGAGGCGATGTTTGAGGGGTGCATGCGTTGGTTTTTGGGGGTGAAAGCTCTGACGTTTCGCTCGTAGGACATGTTTGCCCTGGATCTGGACCCGTACCGCTTCAGCGGGGTGAACATGACGGGGTTCCGCCTGCTCAACATGGACAGCCCCTACGTGGCCTCCGTGATGGAAAAGTGGTCTATGGAGCGCGTGCAGGCCCCACCCAGACTCGTGATGGGTCTCCGGGATGGCGTGATGACGGTGAACGCTGCTCTTCATCTTTTTTACCACCCACTCACTCAATTATTCACTAACTCACGCCCAGTTCATTCCTGGAACTAGTTTAGTTGCCCTTCTCAGTGCTTTGTTTAAAGTCTCTTTTTTTACCACTCATTCAGTCAATCTCTCACTCACTAACTCACACCCGGTTCATTCCTGGAACCAGTTTAGTTGCCCTTCTTGATGCTTTGTTTAAAGTCTCTTTTTTACCACTCACACAGTCACTCTCTCACTCACTAACTCACACCCGGTTAATTCCTGGAACCAGTCTAGTTGCCCTTCTCGGTGCTTTGTTTGAAGTGGCCTCTCGCTGGCCTGTGTCCCGACCCTCCGCAGACAGAGGCAGCCCTGATGTACGACGCCGTGTACATGGTTGCCGTGGCGGTGCAGCGCTCCACCCAGATGACCGTCAGCTCCCTGCAGTGCCACAGGCACAAGCCCTGGCGCTTCGGACCCCGCTTCATGAATCTCTTCAAGGAAGTGAGTAACCCCACCCCCCCTTTCATTTAAATGACATTACATTGCTTTAATTTAGCACGCACGCTAATTAAATTCAGCTTGCAATGCTGGAGAATAGAGGCGCATTGGCATTGAGTTATCGAGCAGCATTGGTATAGTCTGGACTGACAACATCCTTTAGAACAAACTCTTATCAAGCTTATTCCTTAGAACGAGCTCATTCACACAGGGTCCAAAAAAATGTTTAACCGCCACATGTGACTCTGAGCAGCAGCTTTGGTTGTCTGTGTGGATGAGTGCCAACGGACCGGTGACATGAACACGCTTCCTCATCCGTCGTCGCCATTTTGGCTCCTGGTGTGAATGTGTGAAACGCACCCCGTGCGCATGCATCACAACGTAGCGTGAGAGGCCTGGAGGTTTCGCGTGCGTGTCCTCTGTCACGTCTCGAGCATGCCAGGGTATTATGACACCCCCCCCCCCCCCCCCCCCGATGCCACGACCCCCCCATTCCACACCATGCACACAGCTGCTCCGCCACGTATTTCACAGTGGGCCCCACACTGTAACCATGACGCAAAAATAAGCATTCCCGAGGTTATGAATATACTGCACGTTGCGCTATATTTAAACCCGGATTTGTTGAAGTAGCCCAATCGGCTCAGACACGCTCTGCCATCGAAGGCCGTGTCATAGCGTCATAGCCGCGTCTCCCTCCCCTCTCGCCGTTCCCAGCGTTTTTCCCTCCGGAACCTTCCGGAAGCCTATCGGGTAGATGGGCTCCGCTAACTGACTGTGTGGTGGAGATACAGGCCGAACCATGTGATCAGCGAGGTTGTGTCCAGCCTGTTTTACTCCAGGCGTTTGTCTGCAGGTTCCCAGCAAACTGAAATCGGGTAGCCGTCGAAAGAAACCGAGCACAAAGTAGCACTGCCATTCATTTTTAATTTTAATCATCACTCCAGTAACACTATTCTTGGCATAAATAATTAAATAAATATATTAATTAATAAATAGGTCATACTGTGATATTGCCTGGCCCACGGAGAAATGTCCCAAATAAAATTAGGTTCAGCTCAGTGCTTTCTGGATTACTTTCACAGCAGTTGATGGCACTTAATTTATAAATTTATTAAAATGAAAAAATAAAAAACACAACCGGCCCAATTCTTTTGCATTTGTATATATAGCGGTATATATAGCGCATTCACCTTATTTTCCAGTAGAACTGGATGTTGGTTTTCTAGGTTAAGAATGTATTAAATGCTTCACTTCAGGACTCTGACACCGCCGAGCGGTTTTATTTTCCTCCGTAAGCTCTTCTCTTCTTCGGCACTGAGCCGGCAGCTGTCCAAAAAGCGATTGTCAGAAGAAGAAGAAGAAGAAGAAGAAGAAGAAGAAAAAAATAAAACGATACACATATTAATTTAATTTTGCGGCGGGGAAAAAAAAAGATCAGGCCTTTGCTACAGGGCGGGAATATTTAATTTAACAGTCCATTAGGATGTTTTATGTTTTTCTGCTCTGTTCATTCCCTTTGGTTTGCGTGATAGATAGTTTCCTTCCGAGGGATCGGGACAGGGCTGCATTGCGCCGCAGGTGTGTGTTTAATCACAGTTCCACGCCGTTTGCGTCGTCGATGGCTGCCCCGGCATCGCCTCGGGCCCCCGCTTAAAATTCCGCTGCGTTACCCAGGTTGCGAGAGTACGCCACGCCATGAGTTTGGTACATTTTATCCCCCCCCCCACCCCCCCACGTGGCCTCTGGCTGTGCTGCGTTTATCGTCCCCTTTTTATATTTGATGTACTGTGAAGTCTGGGAGGGAGATTACTGTCCCATGATGCAACACTGCTTTTTCTCATTTCAGAGTGGTCTCCCCTGTGCCTGCCATTGTGTCTCTCTCTCTCTCTCTCTGTTTCTCTCTCACTCTTTCTCTCTCTCTCTCTCTCTCTCAGTCTCAGTCTGTTATACGTTACAGAATAAAATGCCATATTGTAAAAAATAATGTACTATATTTGCAGGCACTATGTGCACCAAGGCCACCGTACACTGGACACTGTCAGGATTCTCTCTCTCTCTCTCTCTCTCTCTCTCTGTTTCTCTCTCACTCTTTCTTTCTCTCTCTCTCTCTCTCTCTCAGTCTCAGTCTGTTATACGTTACAGAATAAAATGCCATATTGTAAAAAATAATGTACTATATTTGCAGGCACTACGTGCACCAAGGCCACCGTACACTGGACACTGTCAGGACTCTCTCTCTCTCTCTCTCTCTCTCTGTCTCTCTCTCTCTCTCACGCTCTTCCTCTTTCTCTCTCCTTCTCCGAGGTGCTCCCGACCTTCCCCCGAGACAGCGGCGCATTAAATAAACATCCGCGCTCCTCGCGCGAGAACAAGAAAGGCGTCTAACAGGCTAATTGCGCTCTCCGCGGAGTGGGTGGCCCGGCGTAATTGCAGGGGAGGTGTTAGGAGGGAGGGGTGAAGGCCGCTCAGGGTACTGTGAACGGGGAGTAGCGCTGCACCGAAACTGAGCGGTGTGCCGGATGGCGCTAACGTTGGTCTCTCCTCGTCGCGGGGATGGGGGAAAATGGCGGTATCGAGCGGGCGGTAGATCTCAATGTGTCTCAGGAGCAGCCAATAGAGTCGGACTGTCTTGCGCGGGCCCCTGTGTTTTACGGCGAGACCCACCGGAAACGTGCCGCCCGTTTTCATTCGTCAGCTCGGTCCGAGGGCGTGGCAGGACGGCTCGTTGAGTCGCGTAAATGAGCCGATAACGAAGGGGCTCCGCGTTAATTATCTGTGTTGAGGCCTAATGGTAACAGATGTGCTAGAGGATTACCCCCCCGCACCCCTTGCCATTAACTGGGGAATCACACGCCATTATCTCATCTTGAGCACTGTGCCTACCTCAGGTTGGTTTAAGAAACGAGCGCAGACGATGCCAGGCCCTGAGTTTCAGAACGGACAGTGGTAGTCGGTACATAAACCTACAAAAATCTCACACCTTAAGGATGAACTGTAGAGCTGGAGAGGAGTTGGGCAGTGCAGTTGCTCACATCCTAGGGACAGTTTAAAAATCAACAGTGTAATTCAATTAAAGCAATCAATGTTTAATTAAAACCCCCCTGCTGCTGCCGTCTTTACTGTAATCGCACGTGCACATTTGCACATTAATGGCATTTCAGACGGCACAAGATGGATCACAAACCCCGTTTCTCCTGTTGCGTATCTTCAAATTGAGACAGACTTTGCCGGTATCTATGGCCACAGGGCACTTCCTGGTGTTACAGTTATCGATAAAGACATAAAGATGGGAAGCGTGAGCTGATTGTGCCCCCCTCCCCCCCCCTCTTTCAGGCACAGTGGGACGGCCTGACTGGACACGTGCTCCTAAACAGGACGGACGGCTTGAGGAAAGAGTTTGAGTTGGACGTCATCAGCCTGAAGGAGAACGGGACGGCGAAGGTGAGAGAGGTCTGTTTGGACGCTCCTGCAGATTTTCACCCGGTTAAGAATTCTGCGGTTAAACAAACTTCCCCGTTTACGCACCAGAGAACCCGCATCACAAACTGTCTGCCTTATGGTTATATTCCCACAGTTCCCCAGCAGACCTGGGTCAAAACATATCGGTTTTAGATTCAAATACTTTTCTGTGCTCTATTGGTCTTGCCTGGTGTAATTGAGCCCGCCAATATGACCAGAAGGGCAGGGTTTGCACTTTCTGAGAGTATTTCATTGGTTCCAATACACCAGACAAGATCAGTAAAGCGTAGAAAACGTTATTTGAATCCAAAACAAATACGTATTTGACCCAGGTCTGTTCCCCAGCAACACATCGAAAATGAGCGATGTTGGGCATCGCTGGGGATTTGCAGTGGCTGCCCTCTGCCACGGTTAAATTTATAGGATTCCTGAAACCCATTTTTATGTTTTATGCGTATAATAATAATAATCTAGAATGGTGCGCAAGTAATGGTGTGTCGCGTTCGAGCGACCTGTTCCCATTTCACTCTCTCATGCACTTTCTTCCCCCTCCGTTTTCGCAAGGGTGTTGTGGAAGGAGCAGGCCGGAAACCACAAGTGTGGAAAAAGGTCTGTACAGAAGGTCCCCCTAGATGCTGTGACGTGACCTTTGACCCCTGGCCCTTGACACCCCAGCGACCTCCCAGTCCCCCACCCGCCGACCCCCACCCCCACACACTAAAACTCTGGCGCAGAGCCAGCAGGGGACGCTAACTGAAGCAGCGCTAATGTATTTTTCTTTTTGGCTAATTAAATTCAAATAAGTTGTTTTTTGTCGGACGAATCTCGAGGAAATGTCAACAAATGACAAACAGCGTGCATAAAAAAAGGGTTTATGGCCAATTTTAGTAAATTAATTATCCATTTCCTGACACTCTAGTGCTGATGTGTCTTAATCTGAGGTGTGGTTAATTCTCCCGAAGGCGACAGCTGTTGCTGAACTAAATTAAAGCGGTGTGTAAAATGAGAGCGGTTTCTTCTTCTTTGTTTTTTTGTGAGGTTGAATTTGAAGCCGTCTCTCCCCGTAGGATTTCTGGGATAATTACTGTAATTCCACCTATCTGATCCTCTCTGAGCAGCCAGATTTACTGTCAGTTGAATTTTTTTAATGTCAGCGGAAGAAAGAATATCCTCCTCTGCATTTAACTCACCTCTATTAACTGCTAATAACCGGTACGATACGTGCAGTTCCTTAAAAGGGCTCCTGCTGGGACTTGATGGGCTTCCTGTGATTAATGGTTTAAAATCCAGCTCCCTCTGTTATGGTTCTCAGTCTGCTTAACATTACATATGCAGCATAGAAATACATACTTTTCACGCAAGATGTTTTAATTTTTCATTCTCACTGTTTCCAGATATTTGAACAATCAGGAATTATTCCATTTGAAACAAAAGCAAATTATGTCCAAAGCATTATTTGGGGACAGGAAATTATTAATAATATATTTCTTGTCCTGCTAATAGTTGGTGCTGACCTAATCCTTCCCATAATCCTCTCCTTGTGAAAAATGTTATTGTCCTGTGAGGATTCTACATGTTACCCCCCTCTCTGAATACCCCCTTTAAAATATGCTCTTTTTTGTACTATACTGTGTTACTCTGTGTTTATAAAATTCCTTTCAGGACTGGACTTAAACAGTAGTGGTCAATGTCTCTTTGCAAATTGCACAACAAAATGCTCAGTGTTACTCGAACAGTGTTCATGAGTTGTACATGAGGCCACATATACTGTGTTAGATGTAAAAGCTCTCAATCGGAATTCATTTACCTTGAATGTATGACTGTGTTAGAATTCCTCAGTTTTGCAATTAGCATAGATTTGTTTATTGTGATCACCTGGATACAAGGTGGTCTATGACAGCTGATGGAGGTACACTGGTAATCGTGGTATTCGCCAAAGGATCTAAATATCCAGGTGACATTTTAAGGTTAATTTCATTATGGAATATTCGTATGTAGAGCAGAAATATAGCACGGCAATATCATTTTAGCTTTTCTTCCCCCCCCCCCCCCACACACCACTGTTGTTGTTGGACTATTGTCACTGTCAGTCTTTTTTTGTTTTTGTTTTTGTTTTGTCAAATGTGATGCAGATTGCGGTTTGGAACTCCATAACTGGGCTGAACTTGACCGACCTCAGCCTGGACACGGGCAACGTCTCTGATTCCATGGCGAACAGAACGCTCATCGTCACCACTATTCTGGTGGGGGGTGCATCAATTATAAATAGACACGAATAGCTAATGCAACTGATTAAAAAGTGGGCTAGGATAATTTATCTTAATTGATTATGCGAATCATAATTGGGAAGAAGATGGAGAATTTTTAAATAACTTCGGATAAATGGCAGGTATTACTTATTGATGCCGGGGAAGAGGGAAGCTTAATCGAGTTAATTTTAATGTTTGTGGCGTACGTCGTGATTTTTTTTCGCAGGAGAACCCATACGTCATGTACAAGAAGTCGGACAAAGAGCTGTACGGTAACGACAGGTTCGAGGGCTACTGCCTGGACCTGCTGAAGGAGCTGTCGAACATCCTGGGCTTCGCGTACGAGGTGAAGCTGGTGTCGGACGGGAAGTACGGGGCGCAGAACGACAAGGGCGAGTGGAACGGCATGGTGCGGGAGCTCATCGACCACGTGAGTCAGGCCATGCCCCCCCCCCCCCCTTTCCCTGCCGGCTGTAAGGCCAGGAGAGCCTGGAACCCTGGTCCCGCAGAGCTGTGGAGTCCGCTGGGTTTTAGCTGTTATTCAGCACTTAATTTCCTGCTTCTGCAGAAGCAATGGATTATGCAGTTAACTCACCTCACACTGTTTTTTTGGTCTGAATTGATTGTTGTTGTTGTTGTTGTTGTTGTTGTTCTTCTTCTTCTTCTTCTTCTTCTCCTCCTCTTTCTTCTTCTGCTCCTCCTCTTTCTTCTTCTGCTTCTCCTTTTTCTTCTGCTCCTCCTCCCTCTTCCTTCTTCTTCTCCTCCTCCTCCTCCTTCTTCTTATTCACCTCCTTCTTCTTCTTCCTGTTGTTAAAAGGATTATGGTATACCGCCTCACCTCAGCCTCCACTGAGGCGTAGCACCCGCCTGGGTGATGCACGGCAGCCATTTTGTGCCAGAACACTCAGGCTAAGGGGAAACTCGCCTCAGGCAGAGAGGGAGGGGAGAGCTGATGAACGGTTTATGGAACCATTTATGGAAATCACCGGACTTCTTAACGGTTTATTCTGCGGGACAGATAGCTGACCTGGCGGTCGCTCCCCTGACCATCACCTACGTGAGGGAGAAGGTTATCGATTTCTCCAAGCCGTTCATGACCCTGGGCATCAGCATCCTGTACCGCAAGCCCAACGGCACCAACCCGGGGGTGTTCTCCTTCCTCAACCCGCTGTCCCCCGACATCTGGATGTACGTGCTGCTGGCCTGCCTGGGGGTCAGCTGCGTCCTGTTCGTCATCGCCAGGTAAGGCCGGCTTCAATCGCCCGGGGGGTGTGGGTGGAGTCTAATCTTTATCTTTTTATCACGTTTATAGTCCAATGACAGATTTTTTTTAGATGGTGAATTCAACCAGTGAAGTCTCCAAAGTCAGCGTTGGGGGGGTGGGAGGGTGGAATGGGGGTGCGGAGGCTTGGCTGCAGTGTCCTGGACAAATTTCCAAAGTTCCCCTTTCAATATGGCAGTTTATTTGTGCCCTGCCCCCTTGAAGCTGATTGGATGATTGTTTTTTTTTTCAGGTTCTCTCTTTGAATGAAAAATGAGTTCTCAGATTACCTTCCAAGTTAAATAAATAAAGGTTAATAAATCAGTACATTTTGAGAGAGAGAGGTAGAGAGATGGATCGATAAATAATTGATAGATAAAGAATTGGACATAAGAATTATTTAACGCCCCCAGAATTCTACCATTCTTTCAGGTGTGGAAACTAAATTGGTCGCGGATGAGATTATCATCGATTCCCCACGTCACATCTTAGTCAGACTGTGTTGATAAGCGTGCGGGTGAAACTCACCGACGCGCTGCCCTCTCCTGGAAGAGCCGCACGTAGCTCTAGCTGCTCGGTGTCTATGGTGGTTTTTGGCTATTTCTCCCTGACTCTGGGGCTGGCCAGCTGAGGTGGGCTGCCAAAAAAAGGAATAAATCCCCAAGCTGTTATTCAGTTTCATGCCAATTTGGAGGGGGGGGGGGGGGTGCACACACACAGTGTGTACTCCTGCTTTTACTGTGCACCCTAATCTCTCAGTGAGAGGAGAGATTTAAGAAAAAACCCCTCAGTAAACTGATCACAGTTAGAACAGTGTCCCCATTTTGAAACCCCCAGCATTTTAAAGGGCTGGATGGCGTCCCGTGCAGCTGTCGGGGTGCGGTGGGGGGGGGTTGGATGGGCGGGTTCATCAGTTCAGGGCGGCTCATTGTTTACGTGTTCGTGGCATCAAATTCCTCTTTAAAAAGGCCATTTAAAAAAGAAAAGAAAAAAAACAAACAAACACAATAAATACCCCCTGTGGCTGGTTCGCACCGAGGGGCAAAAATAGCTTTACTTAAAAAAAAAAAAAAAAAAATAAAAAAAAACAAAGAAAGAAAAAAAAGAGTCATGTGACCAAACAGAGCTAAACCAATCGAGCCAAAAAGCCTGTGAGCCCCTGCAGTGGTCCTCCCTGCAGAACTGCCTTCTGGGTAATCGCAGCATGCCCGCTCGGCAGATTATGAATAGACTGTCACGTGAGCGTACGTGCGTACAATGAGCAACGAGCCGTGGCCCTCAGAAAACCCTCCTGGAGGGGGGGGGGGGGTAATTTTCGGTTGGATTTGGCCGGTGTATAGCAGGCTTCTTTCCTGCATTTGGCTGCTTCACAGATTTTTTTCCTGAAACAGCTCTGCAATCCCGTTCTGAGCGTTAAACAAAAATAAACACGGTCTAAAAGAGTCATGTTTACATCTAAAATGTGTCTTCACCTGGAATTTTGATAATACTGTTTCAATGATATGTCTTGTTATATTAAATATACAATATTATTGTAATATGTGTGCTATATAAATAAAAATATTAGTATTTAAAATGCATGTATACATTTATTGTAAAGTGTTTTTTATTGTTCTAAAATGCTCTTGTTTTTTATGTGCTCTGAAATGTCTGCCTTAATGTATCTTGGCCTCCAAATAGTTTTTTGTTTGTCATTCAGAAGTAATTCCCCTTGATTTATATTTTTCAGTTTATATTTAAGTACCTTTGTGTACAGAAGCAGCAAAAGGTTGTTGTGGATTTTGTTGATTATGTTTTGTAAGATGGTAATGCGGATTTGAATAGTGATGTAACCGTATAGAGGATAGCATATTTGATTACAGATTGGTCTGCAGGCTTCTGTGTATGACATTCATCAATGTTTTTTATATTTTTTATCCATTAATTCTGCTGGAGCACTGTGCTTTTTTCTTTTTTTTAAAAAAGAGAGATGTTTTTTAAGCAAGTTTTCTTTTTTTTTTTAACCAGGTTTACCCCCTATGAGTGGTATAACCCACACCCCTGCAACCCCGATTCGGACGTGGTGGAAAATAATTTTACTTTGCTAAATAGTTTCTGGTTTGGAGTGGGAGCCCTCATGCAACAAGGTACATAGGTCACGTGTCAATGTCGCACACATCCCATAGTCTGCTGGGACCTCGGGGGACTGGTAAACTCCACCTTCAGAAACGATACTCCCCGCTGTCTGCTGTAAAACCTGATCGCTGCTCCTTAACCCCCCCGAAATTAACCTCTGTACGTGGTAAACTACAATACCCCCCCCCCCCCCCCCCCCAAAAAAAAACGATTACGTATGCTGATAAGGCTTGTGTTTCCTTGATTACTCTGCAATTAAAACAATAAAAAAAGCATTTTTCAAACCATCGGAAGAATGGTTGATAAGATGACCGCACTTAACACGACTAAAATGATTAACAGGAGACATTATGCCCTCCCATTGTCGTGTCTTTCCTCTGTACTGTGTGTGTGTGCGTAGTGTACTATAAGCGCAGCACAGATCATGCGCACGCAAGCTTCTTATCGCTGGCGGTCTTTTGCACGGAGCACGGTGGCAATGGGCAGACATTTATGGATGAAGTGCACTTATGAAAATGCTAGTGTGCTATGGGGAAAAAAAGAAATAAATGAACTCCAACCTGGTTCTTCGGTGACATTTAATAAAAGGAACAGGAGGAAGAAATGTCTGTGTATCTACATAATTTCACAGTTTTGTGATGGGATACAAAAATAAACCCAGATAAGATGATCTTAGATCCAGTCACCTGTGTTCCAAATAGACCCCACGTGCATGCCAAATCACTGCTGTAGTGCGCCTGCGGTATGGATGCTACTTTACGTTGTTTTATAATGTCCCGCTCTCGCGCGCATTATAAACGCCTGTCCCATCACCACCTCTCCTCCCCATATTGGGCTGTATCAGGTTTTACAGTATTTGCCGTGTGCGTGCGTTGTGCGTGTGGCTGTCCCCATGGTGATGAGCGTGCGGTGAGCGCGTGGAGTGCAGGGTCCAACATTAAACGCCCTCCTGTTTGGAGTTTACCGTCATCCACAGCATTCTGTGGGATGCAGTGTCCGCTAGTTACCACTACCTTGGGTACATGACTGGCAGCCCCAACCAGATTCTGCTTGTCTTTTTCACAAAGCATAATTAAACATTTGCGAGAAAGCAAATGTTTAAACTGGTACTAATGTCATGGTTATCGTGAACGTAAGTTGAATCCTTTTCTGTTTTTTGTTTTGCTTGTTTGTTCATTATTTGAAGTCTTCCTGGGGAATATGGAAAATGAAAAAGATTCATTCGTTAGACAATTATCTAGCCGATGCTAACCCCGTTCATCCTTTTAGCTTGTGTTTGAATCTGTTCATTTTTTATTTTGTTCCTGTCTTGTGTGTTGGCAGTGGTGTTTGACGTGATGATCCGACTTTCTCTTTCCCGCAGAGCGTGAGCAAAGTCTGGATCAGGACTGGCTCTCGCGTCTGCCGTTTGGCGCTGCAGCAAGTACCCAGCCTGTCCCCAAACATTGCCATAGTTACGCACAGTGTTATCTCCGAATGATAACCGACGGGGGGTTTGGAAGCATAGATCAAATCGACAACGCCTCTTTTGCCCTTAGCCTGTTTTTTGGCTGAAACCATTCTTCACGCTTTATTCTTAGTTTTTAAAAAAGTGTGACTGTTTACTACGGCCTTGGAAGGGTGTCTATTTGACAACATATAGAATGCCCAGCGCCAGAGAGAGAATTAGGTGCTTTCATTCCATGCATCATTTCAGTATTTGTTTGGAAACATGCATATATACAGACATACATACACACCCTCTCCCTTCCAACAAAAGTCCTCTCTTATCAACAAATGCTGATTCATTATCCGCGAGCAGAGAGAGCTTCTCACATTGCTGGAGATAAACGCCGCTCATCGGGTCTGTCTGACAGCTTCATTAGACTCATCGCGCGCGACCAACCGCCAGTCAGCCTTTCTGCCCGAAACGCTAAAGTTCACCCGCGATGGCGAGCTCTGGCTGAGGCGTGATAACACTGCAATGGGTTCATCAGCATCCACAAGATAAACATTTTGCGTGAGCAATCTCGTAAGAAATGTGAATTGAAATGAAACTGGATTCAGTTAGAAGTGGCTTAAAAAATAGATTAATTTGGACTCACGTTACCGAACTCACCGCCCCCTTACCCACATATTTTTGTTGTCGTTCCTGCCACTCACCTCCATGCATGTTTCATGAACACGTCATGAAAATTTGTCATTGTACTCAATGGAAAGCTGTTGATAGCTGTTTCTTAAGCTGAATGAAATGAGTGTTGTTGTGTTCTCTGTCTGCTGCGGCTCTTCCCCGTGTGTGTTCTCTGCGTCTAACCATGGTGCATTGCTGCTGTCGTGACAGGGTCAGAGCTGATGCCTAAAGCTCTGTCCACCAGAATCGTCGGAGGGATCTGGTGGTTCTTTACGTTAATAATAATATCGTCATACACTGCCAACCTGGCTGCCTTTTTGACGGTCGAAAGAATGGACTCGCCAATCGATTCTGCGGACGATTTGGCGAAGCAAACAAAAATTGAGTATGGGGCCGTGCGAGATGGATCCACCATGACATTTTTTAAGGTAAGAAATATATTTAAGTACTCTTCAAGCACTCCTGAATACTGTCACAAAAACTGTATTCCACGAGTAGGGTGAAATGCGTTTTTTAATATTACAATGCATTCAATTTGATATACTGTAGTACTTATGTGAAGCACTTTGTTTAAACCTTTGTTCACAGTTTGGGTTCATTCTGAGATGTATTTTGGAAATCCTGCAATTCATTTTTTGTACCCTGTAGGGGACACACATTTCTGGTCTTAATCCTAAGTATCATAATACTATGATGAGATCTACACCACAAAGGACATTCAATACAAATAAACTGCATTATATTTTTGAAAATATTTTCACCGCAGGACGTTTTTGTCATCCAAGACACTTACAGTATTATTATTTTTAAAAATTAAAATACATAAACTTCTCTTCTGCTGGGTCTCAGGAGGATATGAGAGAAATCTGGGAATATAGGTTTTCATAAATGGGTTTTTAGTTCCAATCGTGAGTATGGGACAGTTCTAAGAAAAGCTCATTTGAGACAAATACAGAAAGTACTGGTCTTAAATGAGTTCGGTCCTAAATGATTCCAGACAATCTGACTCCACTTAAAATCCTGGAAAGCAATCAATGCATTAATGGTTCCCTGTGTGAGGATGTGCTTAAAGGTGTCAGAATGAAGTGCACGGATTTCCACCTGTGCAGATTTTCTTTTTTGGCAGAAAATGGCTTCCATCCATTTTCCAACGTCTTTTATCCTCTAAAAGATTTTGAATATTTAGTCCAACCCCTCCACAACCCCGAGTTATTTTAGTCCACATATATGATATCTGTGTACCTGGAACAAGTCTTGTTGCCCTTCTTCATACTTATTCCAATGATTCACTTCAGGTGACATCCTTATTATTGTTGCTTATTGTATTCTTTCAAACCCAATCTTAGATTCATCTGGAGACAGTTCCTTTTATTTATTTATTTATTTATTTGCGCAATTGTGTTTCATAGTAAACCTGGTATACCAGGTTCCTCCGTGTGTCCATTTTCGGCCAAAACCCATAACTTTAAGAGAAACAGGCAGTGCACTTTGATTCATTGCATTGACTTGGACATTACAAATGGCCACACTGTTGCACAGCTGCACAGATGGGGTGCAGAAGTTTTGCTGGAAGCCATTTGTCTTCGTGTCTTTGAGATGCTCACACAGGGTATTTTAAGGTACCGGATCGATTTGTACTTGCTTTGGTGTCAAATTCATTAGTTTGCTGACCAGGCTCTATGTGCCACCATGAGAGTACAGTTTTCTGGATTTATTTTTATTTTTTAGAACGTCCCTCAACATTCTTTGCTCTGGAACCCCTTGACAGCTGCCAGCTGTTGGTTGTTTTGTCTCGGGAAACAAACGACCCGAGCCGCTGCTTGAGGAATGTACACCCCGCGAAAAAGCGGCAGGTTGTGACATCATCGCGATGTATCACCCGCCATATCTTAGCGGCCCGTCAGCCCAACAGGAGCCGCCTCGACAGATTACATTGTTTCAGACTCAGCAGCTACAGACCTGCTTAACGTGCCAACCCCTCCCCAGCCCCCCTCCCCCCTGCCTCCCACCAACAGCCCATCAAAATTGAAACCTGTAGGGGCTTTATCCACTGAGATTGCCCGGGCGTGATTACCAGCTCCCGTACCTCCTGAGAACATGGCCCGGGATGGCGAGGATAAATCAGCCCAGAGAGATTTGCACACAGCTGCTCTGCTCTGCTCTCCTCCTGAACGGAGAGAGAGAAACACCGAGAGAGAGAGAGAAAGAGAGAGAGAGAGTCTATTTATCCACAGCTAACGGGACAAGTGCGACAGCACTCAACTCATCACTGCGCGTGCATACCTACAAAATGGAGTCTATATATTTTATTTCCACATTGCATCCTTTTTGTAGTGCATTACATCATGCGGTACACTGGGATTTTGTACATATATAATAACATAAGAATATGTAATGAGGAGAACAGGCCATTCGGCCCATCAAGGCTTGTCACTGTCCACAGACTAGAGAGTACCCAGCACTGAGTTAAGCTTGGACTTGAACAAACTAAGGGTATCCGATGATAATATGACCTGGCTCACTTTTACACATATTTTACTCTGCAGGGCAAATGCGGAGTTTGATTAGGTCAGTTAACCCTTTAAGGTGCGAGATGTGTGATTACAATATTCTTAAGTGAACATTCTAATGCTGATATCACAGTCACTACTGGTAATTGAAAGCAGTGGGAGTTCTAGAACACTGACAGAAATTTGAAGAAAAAAAAGAACTAACCCTGCTCTTCAAAGGGTTAAAGCACATGCCGGAAATGCCCTCACACCCGTTCGCTTGTCCTTGACGTTAGCGCAATCCTCTCACGCCAGGTTTGTTAATTTGCCTCGCTCATTTTCTTCTTTTTTTGCTTTCTTTCTGTCTTTCTTTTATCAGAAATCCAAAATCTCCACGTATGAAAAGATGTGGGCTTTCATGAGCAGCCGAAAAAACACAGCCCTGGTGAAAAACAACCGCGAGGGCATCCAGCGAGTCCTGACCACGGACTACGCGCTCCTCATGGAGTCCACCAGCATCGAGTACATCAGCCAGAGGAACTGCAACCTCACTCAGATCGGAGGGCTAATAGATTCCAAAGGCTACGGTGTGGGAACCCCTATCGGTACGTTTCGGGGGAGAGCCGTTTGTACTTTACGGCAGGGCATTTGTGTCCGTCTGTGAAAAGGAAAAATACCGCATTTCTTTTTGATGGCCAATTCCACGACCACCAAATAAGAAAAGAGGAGAAAAAAAAAGCGAGAGAGAGGGAATGCAATGTCATTGCTTTCCTTTGCTCTGTTATTTTCCTTAAAAGGCTCCTGGGATGTCTTTCAGAGCAAACCTTGACAGAGTAAAAAGCATCTGGACCCCTTTTTTACGAAATTGACGTGCGGGCAGGCAGAGAGTGTACGCTGAGAGAATCCTAACTTAAAAACTCCTCCCTGGGGTCCGTTCATTTTCAACAACTGATGACTTCTAACGGGAAAATCCAAAAGTAATTTCAAACTCCAATTACAAAAGCCTGTCCAATAATGACTGCAAGGTGAATTACCTGCGTTTTTTTAAAGAGAACAGCCTCAGGGGGTCTTTTTGAATTATAGGATTCATCTCTGTCCTTCTCTCTCTCCCTCCCCTCCCCCCTTTTGCTTTTTCTGCCTGGTAGCATAATAGCATCTTCATGTTTCATTTCTTATTTATATACTCGTGAGGTCTCTCCATTTACATTCCAAATGCTTAATTTGCTCACTTTCAAAACTCACTTTCTCTTTCTTTCCTTCCTCCCCCATTTCTCTCCCACTAAATCGCTCTCTCTCTCTCTTTCCCACTCGCTCACTCTCTCCGCCTCTTTTTTCTACCTCTTTCACTCTTTTTTTGTGATCAAATTTTTTAAAATTGATTTTCATATAATCATCAGCATCAGCAATACATCATCAAAAAGCTCATATCATAAAAAAGGAAAAAGACAAGAAAGTAAAGAAAAGAACAGATGCTCATATCCAGAGATACTTGCAGTGTAAACAAATGGAATGGTCAGTGGTCAATGTGCAGTCATTCCCTCGAAGGAGAAAGTATAGACCCTGGAGAGTGCAAGAAGTGTTGACTCGATTGACTACTTGTCAACTACCCTACTGAACAGTAATCTCAGTCACACAAACAAGAACAAAACTACCCAAATGAGCATTAACCCTTTAAAGGTGTAGGATCACAAATATGTCATTAGGATGTTCTTAACTGGACATTCTAATGCTGATGTAACAATCGCCACTGGTGATTGAAAGCAATGGAGTTCTAGAACACTGGCTTTGAATTTTGGAGAAAAAAAAAAGAAATTAAAAAAGAACTGCTCTTCAAAGGGTTAAGCATCTTCACCCAAAGACAAAAACAGGTTGGCGGCCTGTCCAGGGCGTAATTCTGCTTCTCGCCCAATGCACACTGGGATAGGCTCCAGCACCCATGGCGACCCTGCCCAAGATAAGCAGGTATAGGTAATGGATGGTTGGATGGAAGTAGCCACAGGCTCATACGACCTCCCTCTACGCAGGCTCTCCGTACAGGGACAAGGTGACCATCGCCATCCTCCAGCTGCAGGAGGAAGGCAAGCTCCACATGATGAAGGAGAAGTGGTGGAGGGGGAACGGCTGTCCCGAGGAGGACAGCAAGGAGGCCAGCGCCCTGGGCGTGGAGAACATCGGCGGCATTTTCATCGTGCTGGCAGCCGGACTCGTCCTGTCCGTCTTCGTGGCCATCGGCGAGTTCATATACAAATCCAGGAAGAACACGGACATCGAGGAGGTGAGTGCGAGCCAGCGCTCCTGGCACTACAAGCAGCGAGTCTGAAATCGGCTGCCAGTGTCCAGAGGAAGCCTACACACCGTGCGAGCCAAATAAGACTTCTTGTAGTGTGCGTAAACAAAATACATACAGTATGTATACTTTCACTCTGAGGAATAAAAGGGTTCTTTGGCTTTTCTCCATGGGGGAATCCATTTTAGTTCTTTGTGGAACCCACTGTGGTAGGTGTGAAATGTGTGAAAGCTCCAAGATTGAACCGTTTTGCCCAACAAAGAACCCTTGAACTAGATGAGGGTTCCTCTCTATGGAGACACAAAGGAGTCTTTTGGAGCTCTTTCTTCTGAGAGTGTAAGAAGAGCGAAGAAGAAAATGTATATTTTTTATGTCTTCTGTCTGTTATTCGGGCCTGAAAAATAGTTTTCAGCCTCCATTGTGTAAATGTGAAGACCTACTGTAACATGCAAACATTACTTAAATAATTCAGGTATTTACACTACAAGGCCAAAAGTATCTGGACACTCTGGGGCTGACACACTGACACTTGGTCTGGGCCTGTTTTTCATGGTTTGGGCTAGGCCCCGTTCGTTCCGATGAAAGCACATCTTAATGCTTGATCTTAATCTTAATCTTCCCAGAGGAGTGGAAGTTGTTATAGCAGCAAAGGGTGGATCAACTTCATATTAATGGCCATAATTTTGGATGAGATGTTGGATGTCAGGTGTCCACATACTTTTGGCCATGTAGTATATATGAAGTTTGGTAATTTTGCAATTAAAGTTAAAGTAAGTAATATTATAGTAAGTAAAATTATATTATACTTTCCAACATATGCTTGACAGTTTTATCCATGCAAAATCTTCACATTTCTGGTTATTTTTCATTTGGATGTGTTGTCATAGCAACATGGATATTTGAATTAACTGTCATTGACTAATTTAAGTTGCACTGATCAAATTTACTAATAGTGATTAATATTTGAAATAAGACTAGTCTTGTATCTAGAGAATACCCAGGCATTGATATTTTCAGACGTAAGCAAATAGGCTCACCGTAGTGGAAAAGTTACAGAATACTCTTATTTTTTTAATGTGATTAATATTGGTCTGGGTGAAACTTAATTTCCCTTAGGAGGCCGTATGCTGTAACTCAGGGCTGCCCAACCCTGTTCCTGGAGATCTATCATCCTGTAGGTAGACATTTCAACCCTAATTTGACATGGCCGAGTCTTGCTTATCAGAAGCTGAACGAGATCTCTAGCTGTTGAATGGGGTGTGCTTTGTTAGGGTTGGAGTGGAAACCTGCAGTATGGTGGATCTCCAGGAACAGGGTTGGGCAGTCCTGCTGGAACTCTTCCGTCCTGGTTCTTTAGGTACTTTTAAAAAGGGGTTTTTGGCGGGGAAGTCCTTGAGACCCCATCAGGTTCTTCATTCATGACTTCCTTTTGCTTGTACAGTTTTTTGTCGATGCCTATTTGCTTGTACTTATTTATTTTTTAAATTTTTTTTGGTTTTGTACCATTTTTATTGATGTTCACGAATGTGCACCTGCATGTCTTCTGACACTCAAGGCTGTTTGTTTATTTGCTCATTTGCGGGTGTGTTTTACGTGTTCTATTGTTTGTCTGTACACATGCATTTATCGCCTGTTCTGTTTTCCCTTTTTTGTGGCAGAATTGGTTTTGACTCCTGTTCTGTTGTCTGTCCCGCACGCAAAGGCCTTTTGTTTCTATTACGGAGTGCAATCCAAGCCGTTGCAAAGGCGCCTCTCCAACGCTTCCTCCGAAACCTCTGTGTCGACGGATGTAGAATGTGGTAAACTTCTCCAAGAAGATGTTTTGCGATCTCCACGCTAGATACCACACCGCTTAGTTGTTTGCTTTGGTCAAGGTGTGTCCGTGGCCCTTCAGAAATAGGCCCGCCTCCCCTCTAAACACTGTCCCCAGGCCCCTCCCCCAGTCCCTAAGCCCCACCCCTCCACCCAGTCCCCGACCACTCTCCTCGTTTCTCTGTGAGGTTGTAGCTACATTTCCTACAAGCGCCCACAATGTAGATGCTCACTCCAGAGAACCTGAGGTCTAAATTGTGGGAGGAACTGGCCTTCAAGAAAAAAATACAAGCCTAGTTCACATTATTTCATTTGTTTACAAAGGGGTACAGATCAACGGCTTCTCAATGCAGAATTTGCATATTAACTCTGTGACATATCAGAGGGCTATCTGTACTGGTTTCTACTCCAGCTCTCAGCCAATTAGGTCTGCATATATTCATTGTCATGGATGGCTTTATGTAAGAGTGCAAACACACATACACACACAGGCCTGTAGAAACTCCCCTCCTTCACTTAGTTTTATTGAACTATGAAGTGCACCCCTCCTGGTGAAATCCTGAAAACACACACAAACTAAGGAAGCAATTTGGTAAAGAGTATGGAGACAAAATTATCTGTCAGCATGCCCTGTATCCCAGCATGCATTGCTTGGTTTATGCCAATCGGAACTCTGGGTTCAGGTTTTCAAGCTTTCAGCAGATGGTGTGTCCTTTATGATGTCATAAAGCAAAAGTGAACAAGGGGCGGGGCAGATACATCTCAAAGTGTCAACTGGGCTTAAGAAAAAAATATGGAAAAAAATTCTAACTCATTAATGCAAAACTTTTTATTTTTAGAGCTGAAGGTTTTCGTGAATTTAGTTTGACCTTGACACTTGAGGAAGGTCAAAAACAGAAGCAGAGGATTACAAATCTGACATTTGAAAGTCATTAAAAGTAATGGAAAATGATAGCACCTGCAATGTAGATGCTGAGCTTTACCCTGAACATTGGATGTCTGTTCTCTCAGTTTTACCCCAGTTTCTTGTTGAGTGAGCAATTTAATTATTGAACAGGCCCTTTAAATATCACCGTTGTGAAAACGGTTGCATTTATTTGTGGCTTGCCAGCCCCATACTGCTGTCTTCTTGAGAATTTACAACAGCTTCTCTTGTAAATTAAAAGCCCATTATGGATTATATTAGGAAAGGTACTCCTGCAGGAAGGTTTAGCTGTCCAGAAGAAGGTAGGTGTGTGTGTGTGTGTGTGTGTGTGTGAGAGAGAGAGAGAATGTGATAAAGACAGAGAGGGGGGGAGGGATGCGGTGAGAGAGGGAGAGAGAGGAGGAGAGAAGAAGGGCATGAGGGAGAGCTATTTGTGCAGGAAGATTTAAGATGGACAAAAGAAGGTAAGTGTGTGTGTGTGTGTGTGTGTGTGTGTGTGTGTGTGTGTGAAAGACAGTGAGAGAGTGATGGGGGGTAGGGAGAGAGAAGGAGAGGGGAGAGCAAGGTTTAAGCTATGCAAAAGAAGATAGGTGTGTGTGTGAGAGAGAGGGAGAAAGTGAGAGAAAGAGAGAGGGGAAATAACCAATCATCTGCGAGAAAAAATCCCCAATACATGTATGAACTATAACTGCATTTAAAAAAGAAAAAAAGAAAAAGAAAAACAATTTCTATGTCTTAAAAAGGGCCCTTATGTGAAAATAAATTGCACACAGGCATCAGGGCTTGAATCAGACTTGATTGTAAAATGTAAAAGTAACATTGCACAACATTATAACATATGAGACTGAAGACCACATGATTGAGCGTAGTCCACAATGTAAAATCATAAGGTAAATTAGATAATAGTAAACACCTTTGTTTAACTGCTTTAAAGACACTTAAAAATAAGTCACTTAAAAATAAGTGATATCACCTGTAGTCTATGTTTTTATGAAAAACATTTAAGTGATCGCATCTTATTTACTTAAAGGGATCTTCAGGTTAGTGTAAATTGTACTGCAAAGTTGACATTAAATCACCTGGAAGTTTAACATAAAAATAAATAAAAGCAGAAAAAACTAGACCTACGCGTTACTTTAAAAGTATAGGCCTATAACGAGTATTAACTTGTGTTGTTTACCTAAAGAAGAAAACTTTCAGCCACGCAAGTGCATTTATCGGCACGAGTAGCGTTTCCTGGTCGCCTAACCTTCGCTTAGCTGCCAGGTCTTTCCCAGGTCTCCAGTGTCCGCTTTCTCCCCGACAGTAAGTATCTGACGCATGTGAGACTTGAGACGCGGGGCGCCCCCGGTGGAACGCGCAGGCAATAGCAGGTACCCGTGGGGCTCGATTTTCCTCCTCCTAACTGGAAGTGAAAGATGTAATTTAATCGTTTAAAAATGTAACGGAGCGTGGTGTATTATTTTCAAATCCGCCAGGGCCTTTGACGACCCTATCTTCGTTGACAGTTATTTTTTTTCTTCTGAATTTAATTAATCATTTTTGCAATGACAGTTGTAGCTTATTTATCCCCACGGTTATAAATTGAAGCGGAATTCAATTTGAATTCTGCGATTAGACAAGGTTTTTAATGACACTAAATAAAAATAAACAGTAAATAATGATATCCGAAACTATTCAGTTTACACTAGCGGAAGAATCCCTTTAAGGTATATTTTATTCCAGTACCTTCAATTGTACTGAATGTAAAATAGAAGCCCCCCCCCCCCCCCCCCCCCCTTCGTCCTGTGCATCCATTGTATCCTCTGTCACTGGGAGATTTTTGATTTGGTCCTGAAAAGGGAATGAGTTTTACTTTTTTGGGATAATGAAAAATAAAGAATTTTGAAGTGCCTTCCACACGTGATGTCACACACACAGAGTGCACACATGCTTTTCAGGAGCACAGCATGAAAGCCGCTCTGATGTTCGATCACAAGTTTGCGCTTTCTGGAGTTTCTGTTCTTTCTGCTCTAAAATTGTGCAAAACCTCAAATAAGCACCGTAATTATTTAATTAATTAATGACTACGCATGTTTTTAAGTGCACTTAATCATATTTTTTTCTTGTTTCAAAAAGCTGCTTTTTTTATTTCTCCCAAATCATCATTACCTTTACTTATCGTTTCCAAAACTTTCTCATTTATTAGTCTCTACTTAGGGCTCAAATGGAGCTCAACCCTGTTGTGCTGTTGCTCACTGCGGCCATTTTGTTTCTTTCCTGACAGTGTATTTCCTTTAGTGCTGTAATGGAGGAGCTGGGCATCTCGCTTAGGTGTCACAGGCCCGCTAAGAAAAAGCCGAAAGCCAAGGGAAGAGCGGGGCTTTCCAGCTTCCTGCTGTGTCACCCCAAGCGCGTTCTGAGGAAGGGAACTCTGGGATAGATTGCGGAGGCTTTGGGGGCTATTTAATTCATACTTTGTTGTCTGTCTCTTTGTATAAATAATTTGTTCTGTTTTTTTTTTTTTGGTTTTGTTTTACACAATGACTCTTGAGAATACAGGATGTCGTGTTGCTGCGTATGGTCTTAACTTCATAACGTCAACAAAAACTTTTTCTCCCCGTTATGAATGAATGAAAATTAGGAATAGATTTGTCGAGGGGGGCCACTCCCTGTGTCCATCCTGTTATGTGTTAAGTCCGTTCATTTTCTTGTGCTGTCCCAACTTTTCACAATTAAAAAAATGTTTATAATTTTTCTCCTTCTCTCTTTCTTTCTCAGCCGTTGTGCTCATTTTTGTTGCTGTGAGGAGTTTGTGTTCTGATCTATAGACAGAATGACCACCATCATCCTGGGATTTTAAGGATGCTACAATTTAAGAAGACTTTGCCTACTTTACATTATGTTACACTTTATTTGGCAGATGCTTTTATCCAAAGTGAAGTACAATACAGTAAGCCTACTTAACTTTATCATCCAGTGTACTCAACGGGTATACTCAATAGTAAGCAAGTGCGCCGATTTGGACAGGGCTCTTGAGTTCACGACTGGAATTTGCTGCTATATTATCTGAATACCAAGACTCCTCCTGACCTCGCATCAGAAAAACGTTTTTTTCCCCCTCATGCATTCTGAATGCCAGACACTTCGGGAAAACAGACATATATTGGGTTATAAAAGCATTCACTGGTGCTCTGTCGTAGGTAAAGTTATTCTTGGCTGTGAGATGAGGACAAATATATTGACTCTTTATTAAAAGATTTATGAGGCTGAAACACAACTTGA
This sequence comes from Anguilla pacifica, assembly GCA_039654925.1. Classification (NCBI taxonomy): domain Eukaryota; kingdom Metazoa; phylum Chordata; class Actinopteri; order Anguilliformes; family Anguillidae; genus Anguilla; species Anguilla pacifica. Next base: position 54,224,061 of record CM077292.1, on the reverse strand, counting down.
CTAGAGATGAGATGTTTCTCGGTAAACACAAACAGAAACTGGGCACAAAATGCATTTGAAAAAAAAAACCTCAGAGCAGAATTCAGAAAACTGAAAGATAGCCAGTGCACCTTGTTTTCGGAATGGACCGTAACAGGGGACAGAATCCTGATTAGGAGCCATTGTAATATATATATATATTTCAGTGTAGACATCGACCCTATGAGAACAGTTCAGGGTTGCCTGTGATGTGGACACCGGGTCGGTTTTAAGTGAGAGAAATACGCTTAATACGGACAGCAGTGCTTTGTGTGCTTTCTCCTAAGACAGTGGAACTGTAAATGACCTAAGAGAGTGTTTCCTTGGGGAAGAGTTCATTGGAAGCACATATCAGTCATCCCTCCTTAAGCTGTGGAGGAATACAGGAGTGACATATGGGGGAGGGGAAGTCCCCACAAGTTACTCAGTTGTTGGGTGAAATTTGGGGAAAGTTCCTCTCTAAAAAAGAAATGTTATTCAACTCATGTGGATATTGTAAAACAGCAGTATTGGTAAACTAGAACTGTCTACAATGGTTGTCTGTTTTATTAAAGAGGAGAAAAAAATTCCAAAAGAAATAAGAAAAGTAGAATGGTTTTGGCGTCACAAGGTGTCCTGTCTTCAGAGGTCGTATGGAGCTGCCCATCCCTGGTGATTGTGGCTGTTGTTCATTGTGCTAGAAATAGCCAATAAATATTATTCCCAAAAACATTGACTCAACTTTCAAAAGCACAAGGTCCTTTAAAAGTTTTAAGTCAGGAGTAGACTCATCCACAACCCCTTAAAAGGAAACGATTAACCTGTGAAATAGCAGGAAGGACGATTGTATAACAATTTTCGGCTATATAATAGAGGATGAACTCTCAACTTCTTAGATTATACACTGTAAAGCAAGGACTATGCAAGGTAAGGAGCACAATAAAGCCAGTTTAAATTCGTATAGCCAGTTAATCAAGGATTAAGGTCACAGCTGCCTTGTTATGCTCCCGATGGAGGAAAGATGTGATCTTTGCCAGCCTTGCCGATTGCCCCTTGTGTTATATTTGCTTTAGCGGATCGTTGCGTTGGAGAACAGAAGGTCGCCATCTTTGTGATGTCTCAGATGTGCCACTGTATTACCCGCCATTGTCACCCTTATAAAAGAGTCCTCTCTGACAAAGCGGTTTTCCTATAAAAACCCAATGCTAAATTGGCTGTGCAGCAGATAAATTGTCAGATTCTATGGTAAATTATCCAAGGGCAAGGTCAAATTTTAAAAGGTTGGGCATTGTGTACGAACTCTGAAGGGACAAAAACAGACGCCCATTATTGAAATCATCTTCTGAAATCTTTACTCAAGGACACAGTTAAAAATGTTGATTGTATTTTCTGTAATTTGGATAGATACCTGGAAAAGACTCCAGCGCGTACTGTAGCCCACGTTGCCATAGCTACGGTCATCGGCAGCGGGCACCATGGTGGGACAGCCCTGCCAGTCTTTGCCAGGCTTAGAGAGCTTAGCGCCAACCTGGCAGAAGAAGGGGGAGTAGCTGGCGGAGGCTAGCGGTTGAAGAAGGGGGCACACCCGCTTCCAAATTGCTTGGGGTACAGCAAGGTGTTTGCTCCGGGTTTCTGTGATGCACCCCGTGGTCTAGAACAGTGGTTCTCAAACTCGGTCCAGGGGGGACCACGCTGTATGCTGGATTTTGTTCCAACCACAGTTGGAATCCCATAATTTTAACAAGCTGTTAATTATAGTCTGGGCTGAGGCAGTATGGACTAGCAGTAGTACTTTTATTATTATTTGTTATTACTATTGTTCTTCGTAACTCTTGCTTTGGCAACACAGTGCTTGTCATGCCGATAAAGCACCTTGAATTGAAATTGAGAGAGAGAGACAGAGAGAGAGAGGAAAAAAACTGAATTGAAAAAGAGAGAGAAATGCCTAACCTAACTCTTTCCCTGCAGTTGGAGAATGTCCTTAATGTCTTCTGTCCAAAGTGATTTCCTGTATTTTTGGAGAGGGGAGAGAGAGAGAGAGAGAGAGGACATAACAGCATAACAGCAAGAACCCCAAAATCACCCGCCTTTGCCGCGAGAGGGGCGTCCCTGGGCTGACAGGGCCTTCGTCAAACACGCGGGCGCTCCGTCCCCCCTGATAGGGCTATCGGCTCCCCCCCGATCCCAAGAGCCACCAAAATGACGTGCGAATCGGTGGTGGAGAGCGAGGCACTAGCACTAGCTCCAAACAAAAGGAGCTGTCTGGAGGGCCAAAGACAGACTGACAAGAGAAATTTACACCATTCTTCATTCTTCAAAATGACAGAGAGAGAGAGAGCGAGTGAGAATGTGAAAGAGAGAATGCAATCTGAGAGTGAGAGCAATCTAAATCATTTCCTGCAGCTGAAGAATGCCCTGAATGTTTTGTGTCCTGAGCGATTTCCTGTTTGAAAGGACGGACGCCTCGCTGTCAGAAAGTGCCGCACACACTGAGACAGATGAGTTTGCATGCGAAATCACAGAGGACGGATTACATTAAGACCATTCTTCAGCCACAGGAAAAGTCTCTCCCTCTCCCTCCCTCTCTCTTTCTCTCTATATCCCCCCCTCTCTCTCTGTCTATCTCCCTCCCTCCCTCTCTCTTTCTCTGTATCCCCCTGTCTCTCCCACCCTCTGTCTCACTCTCCCCCCTCTCTATCTCACTCTCTGTGGACTTAGTCCCAGCACTGAATTGAGGGCCACAGGCCTGCCACCGCCGTAGATCAGTCATATTTAGGGCGTGGTCCCGGCTTGGCAGATTCATTCAGATTCACCGCCCTACCCGCCCTCCCCAATCCCCCCCGCCCCAGTCGCTCCCTCAACCCCCCGGTCTTCGCAGATGTTTCATTTCTAATCCTGGAATCTTGTCACCTGCCACCTGCTCTCTGACCTTGGTTTGCACCTCAGAAATTAGCCGGATTGATGGAGAGGAGCGACAGACACAGGAGCTGGGCCCCATCCAACAGAGAGAGAGAGGGAGAGAGAGAGAGAGAGAGAGAGAGAGAGAGAGAGAGAGAGTAAGATGGGCAGGACAAGAGAGAGGGAGTAAGGGACAGAGAGAGTGAGAGAATGAGAGGATCAGGAAGAGAGAGGGAGAGGGGCAGAGAGTGAGAAAGAATAAGGTAGAGAGGGGGAGAGGAAAAGAGTGAAAAAGAGAGGATACGTAAGAGAGAGGGAGAGAGTAAGAGAAGGTGAGAAAGGGAGGGAGGCAAAGAGGCAGTTCAGCCAGTAAACAGTGCAAAATCCAGCATAGAATTCTCTAGAAACCTTATAAATGCAAAGACAAAAACATGAACGGCTGTAGGGGAGATTTGCCAGGGAGTGATAATAAATATCTGAATAACGGTACAGAAATTCTGCATTAAACTCCCGTCTCTATGTGCCGATCTCAGAACAGAGCCTCTAAAATAACTGAAAATAACTCTCATCTCTTGTGTAAGCACCTTCAAACAACAAATTTTTAAAGATTAAACTACAAAAGCAGATTAAAACTCCGTCATCAACAGGGAAAACTTATGTGAAGTGCAAAGCTATTTCCAGATTAAAAGCTTTAATTAACAACAACCGTCTTTGCATTTGTGGGTTGACTAACTGAGCAATCACATCCAAGAAAATATTTGCATTAGCACAGCATATGAGGACCTGCCAAAAAATCAATAAAATAACAAAAAAAGTAGAAAACAGCCCCACTTTGGAGTTTGTACTCAATACAACCTTGCAGAACACATCACTTTTTCTGCTCTTGTAGGGAAATCAGAGGATGAACTAAATGTTCCCCCAGATTAATTGACCTGGACACCTATCTTGAACGATATCGGACAGCCCTTCAGATCCACTTCATAACAGTTCAAACCGTTATATATGCCATGCTCCATTACCCTCGGGCTATGTTTCTCATGAAATTACTGCATGGTAAATGATTGCAAGTGTCGCAGATGTACTAAGATATAAGTTATAGATTTTGTGGACAGATATTGTGGGAAGACTATGTTTCAGCTTTTAAAACGTGAAAAATGGACTAATTTCAATAAATGTGCCTTATACCAATATCATGAACGTTCTATTCCTCCTATGTCTATTTCCCATATTCAAATATATCACCATTGCCCATATGTTTTTAAAAGCAATGCTGTTGCCTCTCCTGTTTCAGGATAGCCAGCTTTGCTTGACTCATCTGCATATTTTAAAAAGAGAGAGAGATAGAGAGAGAGGGAGAAAGAGAAAGCTGTTATGGTATGCACTCAGTCAATGCAAGAACACTTAATAGCATTCTCACCCAGAGTATAACCGAAAACTATTGAAAATTGAAAAATCTTGTATTGCTGTGAAAAATAAATGCTGTTACACCTTCCGAAAAAAAAGTCTATATATTTAAAATGTATTGCAGGGTTACTCAGTTGGCAGGGTGTCCTCCATCTTTGTGATTGGTTCAAAAGCAACTCCTCTGATTGGATGCCTGCAATGCGTTTGGCTTGCAATATATAGCAGTATATTTCATTTCTGTTGCAGAATTTCTACCCTCATTCTCATAGACTTATCATCATGACCAGGGCTGTGCAAAGAGAGCGAGACCTTTTGAGGGGCAGGTGCTCAAAGTGAGAAAGGGGCACACCGACTTAGAAAGACAGTTTTCTCGACACCCAGTTACTGTACAGGATATATTTTACCAAAATTAATAAATTAATGACAGCAGCAATAATACTAAAAATTTTTTAAATTAAATCAAAGGGGCACGTCGGGCAATTGTGACAAAAGGGGCAGCTGTTCAGGCACCCAGAATGCAACAAACCCAAAATCCCCCCTCCCCCCCAAGATAATGACTTAAACAAACAAACAAATAAGGAAATAAATAAATAAAAGTGGATGAAGTCGCTGAAGATGACATTTGGCGGCTCAGCAGCGTGTCAGGCCGGCTCCCAGGGTAGCTGGCATTACCGCCTGATGCACAGCGGTGGGAGATAAATGGCTGATTATGTGTTTACTCCAATCACAATGATGCCAAATGCCGCTGTCATTATCCACTGTCAGCGAAGAACGCTTTCTTATTTTGAGAAGCTTTGCGACACGGAAGCATCCTTTTCAAAACACACAACCGTATTTCTACGCGTGTAACCACCTGGAAAAGGTGCTGATTTCCCCAGGCCCCCCTGTTAATTTCAGCAAATTACCGGTCTAAATTAACTTTGACTTACAGGGCAAGTTAATGCAAGCCTTATACTTTTTCTTTATGAACTCAGTTCGGAGAGTAAGTTTTAGTGATGGCAGAACTTGCTTAAATGTGTTTTGAAGGAATCCTTGCTTTTCATTGTTTGTCAAACAAGCATTAATGTTGATTGAATCCAGGCCAATGTGTGAATATGACACCTCCTTAATATTTATTCAGTATTTCCAACGAAAATAAGAAACAGACCCTCAACTTTTTCACTTTTCAAATAAATGCTGTCGTATTTTCACCTGAAAGCTAAGACTAGCTTTCAGGTGAAAGAGGAAAGGAAATATCAGTGAGGGATTACATGCATCAGGAGAATGAAACAGCATATATGCCGTCACCATTTGAACGCATAGCTGGACAGACAGACAGACGTGGAAAAGATAAAAAGAAATATCAGATGAGAGTTCAATGAAGCTTTACGCTAATCTCACGTTGTAATGACAGCTTAAGGTTTTTTGGTATTTTGATTAATTTTCGGATCTGGGCTCTAAACCGCTGTAATTCCGTTTGCTGTTGTTTAATCTTCTAACCCCGCTATCTTAATCAAAACTGAGAACAGTATTTTTCTCTTTTTAATCTTCCGTGAACGAGGGCGTGGATTATGAGTTTTTGACCTTTGCCGCGCTGCATTGCATTGTCCCCTTCAAGAAGGCCTATAAACATTCTCCTGCCGTGGAATTCCGCGGGACCGGCATCGTCCTCGTGCATTATCAAATATTACTTGTGACGTGCAGCATCAGATAGATCACGTGATGTGGCCTAACCGTCTTGAAGAATATAATTGTGCACAAAACAGCGTCAATTGTACTGCTATGTGTTGGCATTATCAGGCTGCCGGTTTACGACTGCGGGAGACCAAACGGAAGATCTATCTCCTACTTATAACGGCCGTCAACAGGTTTTTTTTCTCTCCCTTGTTGATAATGATCTGTTTTCTCAGGCGATGACAAGTCCCGGTTCAATTACGCCATAAAATACCAAAGGCAATCTCATCGTATCGACCCGGCCCTCCACTTTCGCCCCCCTCCCGCGATTTCAAACAAATAATGCCGACCTCCTCTCTTTTTCTGCCCCCATTACTTTTTCAATAAGACGTTTTGTGAGGGCGGGAGACCCACCAATAGAAGAACAATTTTATCTCTCCCCAGGGATGTCACAGGGTTTTCAAGCTCTGTTTTACCTTGGGATGGAGTGAGAGAGAGAGAGAAAAAACATGACAGAAGATGAAATGGGGAAAAAAATATCTTTCAGCTGCTTAAACGCCCACAGAGCCAGAAATCCCCCTTGTCACAGCATAGTACAGCATCATGGGAATGTTCTCGGAGGATTAAAATCGTGTACACGGGAAGCCCATATAAAATTAAGCCAAAGACCACCCCCCCCCCCCCCCCCCTTCCAGTGTTTATATATGTAAAACAATACACGGTAGGCATGTCCACCAAATGGCCAAAAGACACGCGTCTCTGTGACAAAGGCAGTTCTTTTATTTCATCACATGACGGTGTTCTCAACTCATTTATACACATCCAGCTGACTTCAGCGCGTTCAGATGATTTCATCCGCTAAATTAATCTAATTCCCTTGAGACAGCCCGGTGATTTCCACACCTTCACGTAAATTCGCCAAATTCAAGTTGCTCTCAACATATTCAGGCAACTTCAGCACATTTGGATAATTAATCAAATTCGGTTGATTTCAGCACATTCCTCTGATTTAAACATATGCCTAATGTAGAGGTGATTTACACACATTTAAGTATGTGATTCGGGTTATGAAATACTTATATATTATATATATATCCTATTGAACCAGTTCTCATCAGACACCTCATACAGCTGCAGGCTACCAACGAATGTGAGCGATTATATTGGAGGCTGTTAATACGCATATAGGTTTATAGACAGCATGCAAATGTTAATACATCTCTGCAGTACCGAGGCCAAAAGCGCTAAATGTGAGAAATATTATTGATTTCTGGGGTGTCATGTGCTGCAGTAAAGGGGCAATTTCATGAGCTTCTTTTACAGTTCAACGAAGAAGCCAATCATGTGTCTTCATTTTGTCATCTATTCATTCCACCTACAGCTGACTGGCCCCATGATTACCTGTATTCCCACTTTGATTCCCCACGTCATTGCTGCCAATGAGAACTTATCTCTCTGGTTAAATAAAGGTGAAATAAAATAAAATAAATAAATAATTCATATTCCCTGCAGACTACAGCTGATGTGTTTTCGTTCAGGACTTCATTTTAATGTAAATGTGTATGTACTGACGCTTGGCACACCAGGCCTTGGTCAAAGCAGATGTATTGAAACGGGGCTGTTCCTTCACTGTGCACTGCCTGCGTAATCATCCGCACAGCACATGGTCTAAATCGGGGGTGCGCAACAAAGGCCAATCCCGTTTCAAGAATGTGTGCCAACGTCTGTTCTTAATTATTCAATTGGCTTAATTGTATCTCGATATTTAATTAACTCAATTATATCGTGATCTGACATTTGTACGAGCACCAGCGACGGCCGCAGACTTCACAGTGTGTCCTTAAGATTGCACTGTGCTGAAGTACAGGAGCGAACCAGCGTAATTTATAGAGCTGTCAGAAAACTAAAACTGAGGTACCTGGTCGGAACAAAAACCAGCACAAAGACCGACCCTCTGGGATCAGAGTTGTGCACCCCTGGTCTAAATTGTCAATAACCCTTTGAAATAAAGTGGTCGCGTGATTTTGAAGGGTAATCGGCCATAGGATTGGGATGTCCGCCAGACAGCCTCGTTCATCATGTAATTAAAACGGAATGAGCGTCAGATCTGAGGGGCAAAATGTAAGCACCTTTGCTTGTTCTCTCTGTTTACAGTGTATGATTTCATTCTACAATATTTTATTTAAGATGACTGTTTTCAAACATTTAAATTGGGTATAGCCCGAGGTTCCTATTCCTAATAAACAATCTAATAACAATCCATAATCTAATGGTGCAAATGTGCGACAAATTGCTGTTATTCGGCTAATCAATTGAAACGTTTACTTTCTTGCAGTGAAAAAAATATCTCGGTGTACAGAGCAGATATCAAAACAGATGAGATCACCCTTTTTGGCCACCGTGCGCAGCACTCGCTACCTCTGCGCTCAAGAAATCTATTCTCAAGAAAACTTGGTAAATTGACAAAGGGAACGTCGAACAATGCCAGCCTACCCCTAAGGTATGTGGCGGCCTCCGCCTTTAAATAATACTGAGCGGGAAAAGGTTATCAGTTCTTTCTTGTAACGACCCTCCAGCCGCGCGCAGTTGATTGAGCTCGCGCCTCTGGCCACAGGAGGACGACCGTTCTTCGGCTGCAGCGCCGTAAAAATTAACACGGACACAAGCGATCCATTGTGATGGCGTAAAATCAGTGTGCGTCTCCTCATTCCGACGTCTCCGGGCTTGAAAAGGTCAGGCAGATATACGAGTTCGCTTCTTTGGAACCGGGATGCACACACTTTTGTTCTGAACCAATCTCTTATCTCATTTTATACTTCCCTGCGTCCCTAACCCTCCGCACGAAATGTCACTATATGGATTAACTTTTCGGGGAAATTAATTCTGACACGTTTATGAGTTATGTTCTGCCATGGTAGTTCATATCAATTAGGTATGTTTAAACTAAATTACGACCGGTGCTTAGCTCGAATGAAACATACTATGCGAGACTAGAACGCCCCAGTGTTTGTTGTTAAAAGTGAATGACAGGCTATTCATGGCCCTTCGATCTGAATAGACAGGTCCATTTCGACTGATGTTTACGGCAAATTTGAATTGTGGTTTCTGTAGCTATGGGGACTTCTGATTGATGGGTTGTAATTCTAGAGTTACATACAAAGAAAGCTGAATTTAGTTTACTTTCTTCGCCTTGTAATCGCAGCCATGTTCTCGTTGAGTCAGGTTGGCTTTTGTCATGGATCTACGAAAGAGAATAGAAATAGCTAAAATGTCTTTAAAATGTAGCCTACAGAAATCAGTAGACTGGGTTAAAATAATTTGCACGTGGCTATATGTGATTTAATCACTTTTAGCCAATTTCTGCAGCTTTTCAGCCAGGACTGCTTATTGTATATTTGTATGTTAAGAATGAAAGGTGGTGTACATTTGTATATACTTTTATAATCCCACAAGCACATCCCAATAACGAATGTACTGTATATTTTGCCTACGCCATTTCATGTTCCGATGCATTCTAGAATTTACAAGGAATTCTATTCAAAACACAAGGCCTTCTTCACCCATGAAGTAAATCGCATTATATAAGCGTAGTTGTTATGTTATAATAGCACAATTCAGTAGTAAAAAGGTGAATGCGTTAAAATCAGTATAAAATATCTGATTGTTTCATAATCAGTGGACTTTTTTAAATCTAATGTTATAATCCAGAGCATGCTCCAAGACCAGGGAGGAAGAACACAAACTTCTGAAGGCAGCCGTTCTGTATGAAATGTCCGCTGGTTATTAGAATCATAGAAAGCTGCGGTGATTAAGTTGGAATTCAGTTCTTTAAAAACCATGCAGCATGTAATACAAGACCAAAAATAAAAAAAACATTAAATAAAAATAAAACATAATTATAATTTTGAACTTCTGTTTTTGGGCAAACTATTTTTTCTTTTCAATGAAAAAGAAAGAAAAGGAAAAAAAATGGGTTGCTGTCAATATTACGTTAATTGACTGTAATAATTATCCAGTAAATTAGCCAAGGGAAGTTAAGGTCATTCCTCAGAAGACTACAGCCATCTACTGGTTTTTAAAAGTAACACCGCTTGATAGGAATCGGCTTCAAGGTGCTTCAAAGCTCTCAACGTGAGATTCTGCAACCGTGATGGAAAAATGCTGCCTCCTACTATCATCCCGTTCTTTCACAGCAAAAAATGTATTTTTATTTCTTTGTGATTTTAAAATTAAAGCTGAAGGAAATGTTCGAAACTCTGAAATATAATTGAATTGTTTCTTAAGGGATCCATGCCTTGATTCAATGTGTAAGAAGCACATCAAATTATCATGTTTCCCCCCCCCCCCCCCCCCCAAAATGTTATTTTTCTTTTATTTATTTTTTAGTAATTCCTTACCGTGCTTACTCTATATGACCACTAGAGGACGCTGATGCTACTTCCAGGCGCTGCGAGTTACAAATAAGAAACCAAGCCAAATGATCTTTTCATCCAAAACGAAAGTGACACCCTCGGGCTTAAAACGTTAGTATTGTCGGGATCGAGTCACTAGGAAAGCATGCAGGTCTTATTTTTAATAAATTTAATTAACAAATTCTTCCAGACAATAAACTGGCGGAGAGGCCACACAAAATGAAACGGAAGGGTGTGGGTGTGGGGTGTATATATAATTCGGGGAGTAATGTTATATCTACGAGCAGGTTAACCCTTTAGCATTTAAACCCAGGGTGTTTGCCCAGCTACTTCTTGCAGACATTATTCACCTCATCAGAACAATGCCACCAAATATTTTTTAACCACAACTAAACATTTAACACACAATAAGCTTCAAACAGTTGCAAAGAACAGACAGTTTAATTGACTCTTCATATGATATGTACTTTTAATCATCATTATGCACTGCTGGGGGAAAAAAAAAACATACAAAAAAAGAAAAGAAAACAAAGGGTCAGAGAAGGTACTGTAGGGGGTCCCTGGCCAGACTTGATATGGATTAACTATATATACATTTTGGGAAAATATTTTAAAATGTAAAACCATTTTTAAAAATACCCATTTTAAAAGTACAAGGGGGGTCCCCCTGGATGCCTTTGAGCATGGGTGGGGATCCCTGGATCAAAAAAAGGTTCAAAACCTCAAGCCCTGTCCAGGCTGTTGTCATAAATTTTAGTATGTAGAATATTCTTCAACACATTTAATAATTACCTGGGCCAACTGAAAATACACACTTAAACTGAAATAATTGTTTACTTTCCGAGTTTTAAAAATATTAACTATTTTAATCTCTCCAGCATGTGGTTTGCCTACATTACCTCTTACAGTGGCAATATCATGATGAACCCTCTACACCAGGAGATTTAAATAACAAATAAAATAATAAAAAAGACAGTATAACCTTGCAGATAATTTTACATGCAAAATCTTATGGAACCCTCTGGAATAACGTCTCTAATCTGCACGACTGAACGTTGTCTTTGGGCAGTCCGTGCATTTCCTTTTGGCTAACGTTTAGCAGTGCTGTGGTGTTCAAGCTTGGGAAGTCTGCCAGTGCAATGACCGAATCGCAAACATTCCTGGTACCATAAAGGAAAGGAGGTCACAACAGTTGCTGGTTGAATGTGGAAAATGAGAATCCAAACTGTAAGGAGAGCCATTGGGAATCATTTGTGGATTTACACCATTTGTGCTCCTTATCACCTACTCCCAAACCAGGAAGTACGTACAGAGCATAGTACCATGTGACCTTCCTTAAACGGCTTTTTAAACAATAAGAGAAATACGAGTGCTGGTACCTATTGTTTGGTTTAAATTTTCGATGCCGTTTTGCACCTTCGACAGATTAAAAATAAATAGAAAATAGTTTGCTTTTAAAACCTGGATACAGTCAGAAATCTGAGAGTCACATCACATACAAGAATAAAAAAAAAAAAAGTGCTTACGAAAAAAAAAAAATTAAAACACAAATACTTTCATTAATGAATGTGAAATAAGTAGTAAACAAGGACGATCTCTGATTCTGTGAGTGTGACTCCCTCAGCAAATTACCCCGTTACTGAGACCTGCACCCCAAAGAGGAGAGACTTGAGGGACAATTAGGACAGGTTGTTAGCGGGCACATAGCCGGACTGCATATACAGATGTCCTTGTGAAAGCTTTCCTAAAACTTATTTTAGGAGATTAAGACAAAATGGCCGTCAACGCCCCCGAGGCTGCTGTACGGTGCTGCAGACAGCAGACTTCTCTTTGAAAGCTCTGTGAATGTTGTTATTGCGGACGCAGCATTTCAGCCCCGGTCCCTACGAATGAACTGCCACCCGACTGTCCAAAGATCCGCGGTTGAAACGGTTAAAAAGGTGCGCTTATCATCGCACTTTATGGAAATGCCTAACCCTTAGGGCACACACGAAGGATTCTAAAGGATAGTGACTACATTACCCATCATTCTTTACATGAACGAGGATAAGCACATTTGTGTTTGAAAAGAGGTGCAGCCTACAGTTCAGTTCACCGTGTGGTTCTAAATCAGAGTATTATAGAGATCCAGACCCACTGTGGTAGTGGGTAGCCATTTTCAGCATATGAATGGTGGATTGCAAAACACCTTTTCGCCATTTTAAACTGTGGATTGTTTGACAATTGGGTAGAACAGCAGTGATTACCCTGCAAGAAGACTACACATTCAGAGACAGAGATGATGCTGTACTGAGGTATCTGTTGGTCCTGAGATTGTACAGTGAGATCAGACCTAATCAACAGACCAGAAATCACTGACGCATAGAGGTCTGTATGTTTAAGCGTACGGCCAGGGTAAATTCACTGGTTATGCTAATGACCAGGCGGTGCTATTTTTGAACAATAAACATTCTTCACTGATGGCTGAAGTATGGCCATCAACAGCGGTCACTTTCCCAGTAAACTGGTGACTATTTTCCCCCGAAAGGTGACCACGCTTTCGCTAGACTGTGAATACCTGATGGTGTCTTACACCAGACCACAGGACCCGTTTGCAAATATTTCTAGAAATAGTGGCAAATATTTCAGAACACCTGGCATAATTCAGAAAAGTGAAGCAAGGAGATCAGGCGGGAAGTAATTCGAGATATAGTGCCCGTAGTAGTGATTAGATTTAAAATGCATGTTCGTAAGTGTGTAAAAAAAACACATACGGTGTGTAAAATGTAAAAACAACAACAAAAAAACCTGAGTGTCTGTAATTACATATTTTTGTGATTAACTGAAAAAATGCAGTCGTTTGTTTAAGGAATTTGTTTTAAAAAAAAAACAGAGGAGGCCGAGTGGTGAAGTGACAGCTGTCACTCATCCCTGGCAGATTTGCGGCTCATGTCCAAATAGACGTCTGCGATGGAGCAGAGGCCACGCCCACCAGGGGCGGAGCCAGGCGAAGTCCTGTCATGATTGGCTGCCGGCGCAGGCTCCGGGGGGAGGGGAACCTGTGGGTCTCTGTGAGTCTCACCTGGGCAGGGGTCCACGGGGGGGCAGGCGGAGGCGGAGGGGGGTGTCAGGGGGGCGAGGAGGGATGACAGGGGGCAGTCTGGGGTGGCGTATTTAGCCAGCACCTGCAGCTGCTCCGGCTGCAGGGCCGCCTCGCTGAGCACCTTCTGGCACAAGCCCGAGATGTCCTGCCAGGTCTGCCGCTTCACCTGGGCCAGCTGAGTCCTCTCCTGCTCCAGCGTCTGCTTCTCACAGCGCTACACACACACACATATACACACACGCACGCACGCACGCACACATACACATACACACACACACACACACACACACACACACACACACACACACACACACACACACACACACACACACAGGCCAAAACAACATTAGGCATTATGAATATGACAGGGCCTGCAGCATTTCATCCCACTCCACATCCTAAGACATTTTAATTTCATTATCTGCTGACTAAGAGCTCAGTATTAGGACCACACTGGCAGAGCCATCCCCACTTAAAGGAATTTCTCTCCTTTGTTTTTAATGAGGGGGTGGAATCTCATGAAGCAGAGTTACTGAGTTAGCTGGATAACTGCACAGTAAAACCCGGAACAGCTCTTTTTTTTTTTTTACTTCAGTCCAGGTTCCAGATTTGGGAGGGTTCCGGTTTTACTCAGGGCAGTTATCCAGCTAACTCAGTAACACTGCTTCGTGAAAAAAGAGCCCAATACGCTAACATAAACACATGTATAGTGAAACTCTAAGGGGGGGACAGCAGCAGGTTTATTTATTTATTGATTTATTTATTTAATTTTTTCCGGAAACGCACCAGCTTCTCGATCTCGCACTCCAGGTTGTAGATGCAGTCGAGCTTCCTCTTGCGGCAGCGACGGGCGGCGATGCAGTTCTTGCTGCGCCGTCGGACGTCGTGGACGAAGTCCAGCTGCTCCCGGGTCAGCTGGTGCTTCTTCAGAACGTTCTGGAAGTCGTTCCGGCTCAAGGAGACGATCTGCTCGACTGGGAAGGGCAGCTGCACCTGTGGACCAGGTGCAGGAGGGAACAGTATACATGTGGCCCCCTATAGAGTGTTATACCTCATCCAAACGCAGGGGGAGCTATTCCGCTATTAGCCTCTGCAAAGATTCCTTTGGACATCTAATAGCTCAATATTAGAGTGCGTAGGGACACTGAATTTTTCCCGCCTTGTGAATGTTGAGCTCAGTTTCGGATGTAACGTTTGTTGGTGCAAGTTTTCCCCTGTTCAGATGTGTAAACCTGCTGCTGCTAATCCTCAAAACCTTTGTCGTCCGGGAAGATACTAGATTGTTCAGACATTTTCCTTGTGGTGATTTGCTATTTTGTTTTTGTCATGCTGAAACAGTTAGACGCTGAGATAAACAGAGAGATAGATGGTAAGAGAGAATTCAGCAAAAGAACATCCTGCTCTTAAATGATGCTGATCCTAGCACTTGTTCCATCCTGACAAGACACAGTGTTCAACTCCAGCCAGTGCTGCTTCCAACCTACCCCCCAAACCCCCACCTAAAAAAAGCAACAGCACAAATCCTGCCGACAGTAGAAAACGGCTGCATAGCACTGCACAAATTCTAGCGCATATCCCCACTGGCTGGCAGTTAAAGCCTAGACAGATTTCTAAACTAATGTACCAAGCTTAAAAAGTCCTCGCTCCAGTGTACCTCAAAAACACCATCACATCCCCACTCAACCCAGCGTAGCACCTCTTTTATTACAGCGACCGGTCAACCCTGTTACTATTCCAAAACAATTCACATCTGTGGAATCGGACAGCGGAGAGCTGTTCTATCATGTATAATTTGGTGACTGTCACAGTGATGGTTGTAAGATACGCCTGACCCACTGCACTGTAGCTCATAAAACACCCGAAGATGTACTTAGAAGAACATCTGCTCAAGTGGAAATGCTCAGATCTGACCCTGGAGGCCAGTAGTGCTGCTGAGTGTCACTCTCCCCCCCCAACAAGTAAATGAATTACACCTGGGACACCAGGTGAGACGGACCTCTGGCCAATCAGTGACAGAACTCTAAAACTCAATCAATCAACTATTAACTATCAGGTGGAAATGAAAAAAGGGAAAACGGCAGCACTACTGACCTCGAGGGCTGGACTGTAGCGTCCCTGTGCTAATGTACTGCAATGTCTACTACAGATTCTTCACGTGCTCTTGGAATATTTTTAATGGGAAGAGTACGATACGAAACAAATGTAATAAACCGATTTTTAGAGTTGATGATCTGTTGGGAACGCATGCCCACGCATTGTAGACGGTGAATACGGGGGGTGTATCATTAAGGAAAAAGAGGTCACAACTCAGAGCATGGCTAATCATTAATGTGTCTGGTTTGGGTTGAGGACTGCTCTCTCCACCCCAGCTTCCTGATCAATAGCCTCTTTATCGCTTTGAGTCAAGACGAGGTCAAATCATTATTTGAAATACTCAAACGCGGTGTAATTCCTGCAGATCACAGACAATTTTAGCAGAAACATGAATTTACACCGCGGTTCAGAACTTTCATGCGATTTTAAGTTTTGGGTGATAAAATGTTTGGTTAATTATTTGAAATATTCTAACCCTTTACACACCAGTAAAAGAAATCCTGTAGATTACAATTTTTAAAGAATCGCCCCCCCCCCCCCCACATTTTCTTTCATGTCATGGTAAATTGTTTTGAGTAACAAGTTTGGTTAAAAAGTCTCAAGAATCCACAGGTTTGTTTCCTGACATCTGAAGCGTAAAAATATTTCAAGAATGTCGTCAGCCCAGGTCTGGTCAAGAACTTTCCTTGTGGGTTAGGGTGCGGGTGCGGAGGCGGGAGCGGGGGTGGCGGGGAGGTTTGGGAGTACAGAACCACACCCGTGCTCTCGAGCCCGACAACAAAAGGTACACTTTGTAACCCAATGACTTCCTTGTTCGTAATGCCCTCTTTTTGCACTTCGACGGTGACTTCCTGGTGTGGCGCGCCCCCCCCCCCCCCCAAACCACCCCACCCCCCCGAAGACTGACTCACCTCGGGTGCTCTTTGGGTGGAGGAGCACACGCTGGCCCCCTCTGTGTCGGAGTCGTCCCCCGAGTTTGGGGAGGAGTCGTAGGACCTCTCCCCCGCCTGGGGCAGCCCCTGGTCCCGGAGGAAAGGGCAGTCCAGCCCCCCGGGCGCCGGGACGAGCCGCTTGCACCAGCGGTAGCCTGCCGACGGGCCCGCGGAGGACTCCCCGGGGGAGTCCAGGTACGCGGACCAGAAGCTCTCGGCCAGGTGTGCGGGGACCTCCCTCTCGACGGTGCTCCTCTCCCCGCCTCCCTCCTGACCCGGGGCGCTGGAAAATTTGGGATGCGCCAGGTCCGAGCCAGCCGGTATCGCATGGTTTCCGCCACCTTCCTCCTCCTCCTCTTCCTCCTGTCCGGCGGCACAAGGCGGAAAGCGAGTACCCAGAGTGCAGCAGTCTGGCTCCGCCCCCGCTGTCCCCACGGACGGGCTGCACCCGGAATCCAGTGCCTCCCCGAAGCCGCCGCCGCCGCCGCCATCGGGGTTTCCCGGGAGAGGGGCGAGCGCAGGGGGCGGGCGCACGGACACCGCCGCCGCCTCGTTCTCGCTCACCTTGGAGTCCGCCTCAGACTTGCGTCTCCCGGAGACGGCTCTGGCCAATCCGCCGCCTCCCTGCCTTCGGGGATGGACAGGGGGTGCCTGTCCTTCGGCGGCCGGAACCAGCGAGGATGCGGATGAGGAGGAGGAGGAGGATGAGGAAGGCACCTGAGGGCTGCTGGACCGCTCCCTCCCGCAGGCGTTCTGGAACTTGCGGTACTTCAGACAGAGCAGGGCCGGGTCCGTCGGCGTGGCAACGGCAGGGCAGCCCGAGCAGCCCAGGCCGAGGCTTCCCGGGGCATCCTTCGCGGGTTTAGCGCACGGGGCTGTCGCTTCGGGGTCGCGCTCTCCCACAAGCTCCTCCACGTCCCTGCTCTCCTCTTTGACCTCGATGACCTCATCGTCGGCGGCAGCGGCGTCCGCATCGGTGCCGGAACCTTGCTTCGCCGATTTCTCCCGCCAGAATTTTTTCCGGCAGCACACCCTCCGCGGGATGGCCTGAGCGCTCCTGCTGCTGTCGAAGAACTTTGGGATGAGGAAGTCGAAGCAGGCCTTGTCCAGGTCGTGGAAACCCAAAATGGTGGCACACCTGCGAATTTCCAGAATGTTCTCCTTGGTGAAGAGGAGCTTTGCTGTGTAAGCAAATTCCAACAACGGGTCGAATCCTTCCACTGTAACCTGGGAAATAAGGAAAACATTGTCATTCACAGGACCCCTCAGATGAGTTATACATCCTCACAAGAATCCAAACAGCTTTATTTTCTACACATATTAAGTGTACATTTCGAACTGTGTAGCAGGCTGGAATGTAAGAGTGTGAGTCATCCATGGTGTTTTATTTTGGTAGGGATTGCTTACCTTCTTTAGATTAGGATCAAAACAATAGCATTTCAACATTCAGTTTTGGAGAGCGATCGCCCCCATGCACTTTATAAAGTAGCTGTGTGATGATTTTTTTTTTTTTTTGCATTTTTGTAGGAAATGTGCAGTGCACACAAAAAATAAGAACAAAAAGAATAATGAGGTGCACCATTGTTTAAAAAAAAAAAAAAAAAAAAAACAGACCCCCCCTCCAGTGCTGTACCTCATCAGGGAGCGTGACGACCAGGCCTTGCCCCACCAGGCTAGTGACGCGTGTGTGGAAGTATTCGCTGCACGAGGCCAGCACGGAGCGGTGCGCGCGGAAGCCCTTGTTCTCCACCACCACCGTCAAGTCGCACAGGACGTCCCGCTTCCGCTGCTCGTTCAGGCTGCGCAGCACGTGCGAGCTGTGCACCGACGATTGGAACGTGAACACCGAAGACCGGGGGCTCTCGAAAGACATGGCGCGGAAAATCTGCAAAATAAACAAACGGATTAATTAATGAATTCCCTACACGCACTCACGATAACAACTCTTCGTCACATCTGACCAAAATCCAATATTAAATCTAAAAATTGCATATAAAAAGGAAGAAAGCAATTGGATTTGCCATGGGCGCCGCTGCTTTGGGCTAATAACCGATTGATTACCACTTCACAGAAACCAGTTATGCGGAAAATGTTCCTTAACCATTGCGACAAAAAAAAGTTACGTTTATTTATTTAACAGGTTTCAGTGAAGTGGTTGACTTCGGCATGTGGAAAATTCTTCAACACAGTGGGGTTGCCCTCCACTAAAAACAAGACCAAAGTGATCATTTGTTAATGGGGGCAATAGCAGACACCAGTGTTGACACACCAAATACAGAACACTGGTCAGGTTAGAGATTTCGTCACACTATGATGTAGCAATATCTTAAAACTGTACCTGCTAACCTAATGAACCTGCTGATTTACTGTTTATTTTATTTTAAAAGAAACTCAGTGTCCGACCAATATGATAGATTTAAAGAAGGTGCAATGGGCGCAATCAAGTTGCCTGCAGGATTCAATTTATCTCAGCCAACAAAAACAAATATATGACACTTTAAAAATTCCCTAAATAGCACATTGTCTTCGCTGGGACTCGTGTGGGCGGTATTCAATGCTTAATTGTAGCGACACGGAACGTGATAACCGCAGGCCAAAAGCCCTTATCTAGGACACACTATGAGCTCAACTGGGTACTGTCAAGTCATGCACCGTGGTGTAACAGCGTACACTGCTGACTCACGCGCTCCTGCTGATAAAGGATGAGTAAGCATTTCCAGGCATTTACGGTTTTTTTATTTAATTTTTTTTTTATCAGCTACGGCAAACAAGCTCGGTTTCCCTGGCAAATTCCAATTTAGTGAAACATTATACAAGACAATGTCTATCCCACGTTGTTGACCTGGCATAACATGCTAGTTATTGCGTCTCGGAGCATTCCAAGTTAAACCTACGTGTAAAGATGAACTGGCGTCGTCTGCAAGGAAATAAACTATAAAATGTATCTTATATGTATGCATTTCTAGTTACCTTATTTCTATTATGTTTCCTAGAACCAGTTATCTTGACCTCCATTATTTGATTTGTCGTGTTATCACATTTACAATTCATATCCTGATTTTTATCATTATTAAGTAAAGTATAACTCGGGCGTATCTCTAAGATACAACTCCCGACAACGTTCGAACGGATTCAAGACTTGAAGTGGAGCAGCTCATTCATATGCACACGATTTATGAGAGAAGTACACTTCAGCCACGTAAAACAGGCGAATATCACGCGTAGAAAATACGATTTCTCTTTCTCTGGCTAAAATGTTTTCACAATTTCCGCCCCGCCACACTTATTTAACCGGTCGAGTGTAGCCGATATAATGGACATAACAAAGAAACGCAATATATAGTCTATAATTTAAAATGCTTCAATACTTTCCGGCTATAAAGGTTCTCTATGAAAACCCACGTTCCTTCGGAAAAATAACAGCACCGCGCACTTTCGATGCGGCCAGGGCAAGCGTAGGCTAATGCCGTGACGGCGCTTACTCACCTGCCGTATCACGTCGGTGAGACTACCTGGGTGTTCAGAACGGAGACCCGCTCACGGACGCGGTAAACATTCCCCTGCGTGCGTGCGCTCTAATTAAAGGGATGCTTGACAGCAACCTTTCTTTCGGAGCCGTGATCATGTGACGTTAGACAAATTATCCCCTATCCGCCCACTCGCGCACAGTTCCTCCCTTCTTTTTTGCCACAGCCCTCTGTCAAATTGTATCCCGTGCATCGCCGGAACACTACTTCCGCCTTTTGATAACCGGTAGACTATACTACTATACTAGCCTATTATAGGTTATGATTTTAAAAAGTGTTAATGGAAAACCAATAACGTATCTGACTTCTAAAATATAATGGCACATTTCACCCTACTCGAAATCTTGCTGTTTTTTTTATCTAGTTCACCGAATGGCTTCTCTTTAACTGTAAATGAATAGTCTAGTCTTGTACATCCAAATATGTTTAGGCATAATAATATTTACGCAAAATGAACTATTAACAATATGAGGGGAGAAACTCACGTAGGCATTATTTGTTATTATGAATGTAGCCTATATTTACGTTACTAGTACATTTTTTTCCATTTGCTTGTTTAATTTGGGGAAGTTAGCCTATACAGTGCTTGTATCCATGCTATTATCATTTTCATTTGCATATAAACATAATTCATCATTTAATTTTTTGCGAGCTGCCTTTTCAACGAGCACAGCGACACCTGACTGTTGGTACAAGCGCTGGCTGGGATTCCAGTCAATACAAACTAAGATTTGTAAGCTTTCTAAATTTGTCGCTGATTTCGCCCAAACTTTCGGCTTTTTTCACTTGTTTGGGAGAGATGATGTCAAGGCCCTGTGGGGGTTTCGATTTTGGTAGTCGGTGGACAACGCAATAATTATTTTTCAAATAACAACAACTACGAACTGCACGCACTTACATGAAGTACATTCAATTCGTTCTGCCCTATAAAGCATAATCTGAGCAGGCGTTTTGGTATAGCCTTGAGTGCAGCTATCAGTTTACTCCGTTTTAACATGGAACTACATATGTAAATAAAATGCGTGACGGCAGCTTTGGAAGCAGGAGGAAATTAAACTTCATTATGATGTCACAGTCTGAATTAATTCATCCTATGTTCTTAAATTAGTTCAAAGCAGAAGCTGACACAATACGCTGGTTATTTTATTCACTGTGAATGCAAACCATCCAAAAGATAGCTTGGTTATAGGTATCGGGGCACATACTTGACCAATCCCAGTGGTTTGACTGGTAATCTGCGGCTACCGTTTTGTTCAGGACCTCTATAGAATATGGTTAAAGAAATGCAAAATTCTGTCCGCACTTGTGTCCATTTAAGTTGTAATAAATTTAGGATACTGCTCTCTGGAGCACGCTGTTCTGAGCATTGGAGAATCTGGCATAATCCACATGACTTCATGGGAATTGAAAGAAAAAGAAAGATCATCTGATCACATATTTCGCAATTGTAGGTGATGCTGCCATTGTGAAACATGATGTGCTGTATTCTTAAAAAAGATAAATAAATGGTTCTTGTCCAATAGCAAATTCCCAGTAGAAAGGTTTAATGGGATCAAGTGAACCTTAATAACACCCAGCCATGTTTTTACCCCAGGTTTCATCTTCCAACAAATCTTCATGAATTAAATGAGGTTCCCTCTGACAAATTAGTATTAAATAATTGACTAGTCCATCCAGCTTATCCTGGGCAGGGTCATATGGGGTGCTGGAGCCATAAAAAACTAGTAAAACTAATAAAACTAGTAGCAGCTCTTAAAGTTTTTTCCTTTCACAGCATATGTGATGCGATGTAACCCTTGTATATTTTTAACCCAAAGAGGATGTAACGTCGTGTAGCTATACACAGGAACGTTGTGGCCTCTGGTTCCTTGACCACGAGACTGTCCCCTTCCTCTTGTGACCCTGAAATAAACTACCGGCTTGATCAATCAGGCACCAGCCTGGGGCAAGGAACACCCCTTTCAGGAGGAAATGGGGAGCCAGATTTAACAGGCTTAAACATTAAAGCAGTAATCGATGGTTTATCTATCCATGTCGTATTGACAGCTCCAATACCACAAGCCAATCAAATGTTTGTGTACCAGAAATAATCCACCAACCAGGTTCCTGTAAACGCACGTGGGATTCTGTGACTTTGTGAGCATAAAACACACCAAAGATTCACAACTTTAATGCCTGATTAAAGAATTTAACTGCTGTCTGTTGTTGTGTTCGTTTTGCTATGCATATGTTGGTCTGTTTTACGTGGTTAAACTTAATTTTATGAGACTGATTAAATGAACTAAACACGTAATATAGAGAAGCCTGTCACTAACCCATCATACAAACTGACCTTCATTAAATGGTAGTTGGCCTACTGTTAAACTCTATGTTTAGCCATTGCAGAATTATCATTTCCTTTGATTACAATCGTACATTATATTATTCCTCATGTAATGAGAAAATCGTCCAGGCGCAAGAACTACGCATTCACATGAGTTTTATTCAGAGTTAATGCAGTGACTAGCATTTTCAAATGATCAGTCAAATACACTGTCTTCCCTTTGATGGAGAATCAACAGGCCAAGGTTCTTCATGTACAATACAAACAGGGTACAACAGAGGTCAAGCACACGTAGCGATTAGCCTCTTTCCCGTTTACACTTAAACTAATACAATTCAGTAGGAAAATGCACACCTAGGTATTAATACAAGTATCCAACAGACACCCAGAAATCAATATATTCCCATGTGTTTTGAACAAAAAAAAACAAAAATCAGTTAAAGATGCACGAGGCAATAAAATGACCGTGGACCCCCCCTCTCTGATAAAAGGGCCCCCCCGGGGTCCCTGCACGGCAGTCTGGACCACACCCTCACGCCGTGGATTCGACACGGGAGCCTCCCCAGGAGGGGGGCACGGCAGAGGGGGGAGTCGGAGGTCAAAGGTCAGGAAGATCCGGGTCTCTTCTGACTCAGCACCCGAAGCGTCTCCAGCTGCTGGGCACGCTCGCTGTGGACCGTGACCAGCGTGTGGTTCTCCTCGGCCAGGACCCGAAACTCCTCCTCCAGTCGGGCGATCTCCATGGACGCCTTCTCGTCCTCCACCAGCTCCGCGATCAGCTCCCTCCTGTGCGAGAAGCAGTGAAACGCAAACGCTAACGAGGCCGAACTCCGCGTCATCGTACTTCGTACTTCAAAAGGTTTGCCTGCGGAAAAGAGCCGCGCCCATTAATCACTACGTCCCATCAAGGGGGACGTAGTGCACTTCTGCTTTAACCCTTTAAGGTGTGAGGTCACAAATAAGTGTTTAGAATGTTCCTCAACTGAACATTCTAACGCTGATGTCACAATCACTACTGGGAACTGAAAGCCAAGGAGTTCTAGAACACTTACTTAGAATTTTGGAAAAAAAGAAGGAAAATTCTTTGGACATTCTCAGGAACTGTGGGGGCAAAAAATGGGGGAGGGCTGTGACTAACAACCTAGTTTAATAGCTCTTGGACAAACCGTGCACTGTTCCCTCAGTCGTCTGGGCCGTGAACCAGTTTGCGATGACCTGGCACGGCGGCGAATTAGTCTGCAGTCTCCTTCCTCCCCGGCCTTTGTACTGGTTATTTGTGAGCGGGTAGTCACAGCAAAGTGTGTTGCAATCGATGTGGAAGAGTTCCAAGACAAAAAACCTGACCCTCAGGACTGCGCGGAGTGCAAGCAGCCGAACAAAATGCAGGGACATGCGCCTCGAGCCGAGAGGATTAACCAAGAGGAAAGAATGATGGGAAAACAACTGCACACCGCTCAGGATCGATCTGTGCTGCAGCTGGAGCTGTGCTGCAGCTCTAGCTAGGCCGCAAGAAAATAGTGGCGTAACCGGTCTGTGTAAATCATAAACGCAAAGTCACGGTGCTTCTTGTGTCCCTCGTTAAGCAATAAAGGCGCAGATATCCGAGCCTTTCGGGTACAAAAGACACAGAGCGTACAGATGCGGATGTGGAAGCAAGCCACTGACAGAACTGTGTCAATCAGACCTGGGTTGATTCTTTATTTGACATGTTTTAACCAGGCGCAGTACAAACACCTTGTTTCAGTGGCCTAATCTTCCTGCAGATGAAAAATGAAACACAAAATAAAGCTTTTTCGCCAGTGTTGGGCACTCCTGTGATAGTGTGCTGGCTCTCCGGGTTATGAGCTCTGTGGTGAGTGCGCTACATGTGTGCGAACTGTGGCAGGTGGCTCCACAGGATGGCACTTGATTAGTGTGTAACGCTGTCCAGGGAGGAAGGGTTTCAGTCAGCAGGACAGGGCAAGAGCGCCCCCTGTGGCTGACTTGGTGTTTGCGGTCTACATGCCTGAGCAGCGCACTCCGCCAACGCAACTACTGCGCACCTATGAGCCGCTGGACCGCGAGAGAACGGAGGCAGCCAATAGCCAGTGACGGTTAGCGCATAACCCGCGATTTTATGAGTTAATAATTTGTGAGCATAGCATAGCGCAGCACGGACAATATCACGGCGATAAAGGAATGCTTCGCTTCACTTTCGGGAACCGAGACAGCACGTGTTGGACCCCGTTTAAAAAAAAAAAACAATGAAACGCCGTTGAACTTAAAACCAAACGCGCGCTCTGTTTGTTTTAGTCACGACGCCTGTAAATACACGCGCATTTCCAGCAACAGAGCTGTACACAAGTGCTTGTCATGGTGACATACGGGTTTATTTATAAAATAATGGGATGTAGCCTGCGAGGAAGTCCCCCTTGTCACTCAGCAGGGACTTCGGTCCAGGGAAGTGCAGCCGACCACAGCATTGCATCAGCCTCCAGTATTGGGCTGTTGGAAAGTGAGCCCCAACGGAATCGGCGTTGCCAGCTTGTTAAAATTTCTGAAGTAGTTGCGGCGTTAGCTCTTCAGAGGGTGACGTCCTCACTTACTTCACTCCTAAAATATTTGAATGGTATTTTGCATCTCCCCTGTGCTTATACCATGAGAGAGAGAGAGAGAGAGAGAGGGAGAGAGAGAAAGCATTTTGAATTTGAATTTGAATTTGAAAGAGAGAAGTGTGTTCTGGGAGATTGTTAAGCGGTTCACCGTTGTCCCAAGCCGGGTGACACCCCTAGGAGAGAATAGCTGGACACAGGGAGATGTGATAATTTCTTTTTTTCATCAATGTTTTCTGAGAGAGAGAGAGAGAGAGAGAGAGAGAGATGGTGGTAACATTGCGGTACCATGTTTACCAGTAGCATGGATATATCTACACCAGTAAGGCCTTAATCCCCAGCAGTGAGTTTGAGGAGTATCCTTATTTCATATATCACAGGCACAGAGAGAGAGAGAGGGAGCTGAGCCAGCAGAATAACAGTAAATAAGGCAAAGCAAGCGAAAGTAATCATGCTCACAGAATATTCTGGAAACATGAGCAAAGAAACACACGACATGTGAGTTTCATTTTCTGTGCAGAGAGACAGAGGAACAAAGTGTGCTTTATGTTGGCGTGTGAGTGTGAGTGAGTGTGTGTACAAGTGGGGGTGTGTCGGCATCTGAGGGGATTACACTGCATAGGGGAAGAGAGAATTATGTTTTCCAGAGTGGCTCACGATGACAGCGTGGCATTTTCAGCCAAATGAAAACTTTTCCTGAAATGCACAACGCAAAATTTGTTCCTCATATTTGGCATTTTATTTTTGCAAACTGTAAAAGAATGACACCCACCCCCCCCCCATGTCTCTGTGCCCTCACCCTGCCCCCCCCCCCCCACCTCACCCCACCCCACCCCACCCCTCCTTTGTTGCCACGGTAATGCCAAGCACAGCTGAGTGGAGTTGGGGGACCAAGACCCGCGGATGGATTTGGAACTGGATTAAGGGAGGCAGTAATATTTACCCTAATAGCGAGCGCTACCCTGACCCTGACCCGGCTAAATCCCAAAACTAAATCTGACTGTAACCCAATGCATACATCAGCCCTGGCTCTGTTTTCTCCGCTCGAACTCTAATAATAACCTGCTTTTTCCGTCGCCATGGCGAGCGCAAGGTTATACCCCGATCGGCACGGCCGTTAGACTCCCGCTAAACTAACCCGAAGCGACGAAAACCGAACAACAAAAACTCAACAACAAAAAAAAAAGAGAAATAAAAATGGCGCGGTGGCTCTGAACAAGACAGGCAAGAGAACACGACGCGTCGCCATGCCAACCGTGTTCTTCACTGAGCGCGACACGGCCCTCGTTCGTCCTTGGAAGATCTTTCCATTGTTAAACCTCGAGAGTTTTGATAAAAGTAAGACATTTAATATCCTGCTAAGAGAGTGAGAGAGAGCGGACACCATCAAAACTGATTATCTCTGAGTGGATTATTTTTTTAAATGTATTTATTTTTTTGTGAGGGCAGGTGGAGAATGGAGAGCAATGAATGTAAAACACAAACAGCCCCCCCCCCCCAGTTCCCTCACCCCTGGAACCCTCTGGGACATGACTCACCTTCGATCCTCCAGCTGGGCGATTTCAATTTTGACCTGGTGAAACTCGGTGGCCATCTTGCAGTGGTCCCTGTACACCTGCACCGATTCCCTCAGTGACTGACAGGGGAGCACTGGCTGGGGAGAAGATCAGAGAGAGAGAGAGAGAAAGAGAGAGAGAGAGAGGCAGAGTGAAACAGAGTGATAGTGTAAAACAAAAAGAAAAAGAAAACCAGAGAGCCGGAGAGAGAGAAAGAGGGTGAAAGAGCAAGTGTGAGAGAGAGGAGGCAAGAGAGGGAGAGGGAGAGAGGCACAACTAAGAGAGAGAAATTCAATCCAAATCCAACCCACCATTATTAGTTAATTACAGAGGCTCGTACGCAAATACAAAATAACATAGCTTTCTCACCGTCGCTAGAGGTATACACTTTCATACCTAGAGCGAGAATGTCATTTGTTGTTTCATTAACTATGATTGTTCATCTAATAATTGTCAGTTTATGTATCTGCATGTGTTTATTTGCTTACAATTCATGACATTACACTGTGGTTTACATTCACTGTAATGCTTTTTGCAAAGCTTTGTCAACTTATATATATATATATATATATATATATATATATATATATATATATAAATTTCATGCCAATAAATAATTTTGAATTGAACTGAAATGAAATGGGGGGGGGGGGGTGAGTGAGTGGGAGAGCAGCGTGGGTACGAGGGCTTGAGCAGGCCGGCTAACGGGGGACGGTCAGGATGTGCGTTCAGAACGGGGCTATTGAAAGTTAGGCACTATGGGAACCGGAACAGGGCAACGAAATGCCAGCGATGGCCACAGACTGCCTTCTGAAAACAACGCCACGCGCTCCCCCCCCCCCCCCCCCCCCGGTGATCTAATGGTTTTAAGCTGCTTTTTTTAGCGACGCCGCATGACATGAGTTGCTCTGACCAATCAGTGGTCCGCAGTGTTCTCACGTCACCTTTTGGTATTGCCTCAGCTCGCTTGGAACCTCAACGGAGGTGATACCAAAAAAAGTACCAGGTACCAGGTACTATCCACAACTTTTGCCCGATGGATAACCCAAAAAGTCGAGTAGAGTCCAGTCAAGTTGAGCCGGTACCACGCGGTGAAAAAGCGGCTGTACACACCCCCGCAGGCCTGGCGAGCGGATATAAGACACAGCGCAGCGCGATCTTAATATTTCCGTGTGAGTCCGGCTCCTCCAACTTACAGGGAAAAGGGCAGAAAAACCCCAAGGACTAGCAAAGAGGAAGCTGGTGTACATGAAGGGGTTTGCCCGTTTTTGTCCGTGGGACAAAGTAGCCCCGCCCACAGCATGCTGGACATAGTGGGGGTCTATATTGAGTTACACTTCTTATCCGTAGAATGGCTATTAAAAAGAGCACACGCGCGCACATGACAACAAACGTGTACGCTCACACGCACACACACACCTCTCTCTCTCTCTCTCTCTCTCTCTCTCTCTCTCAATTCAATTCAATTCAAGTTGCTTTATTGGTATGAAATACAAATGTAAGTAATGCCGAAGCATACATATAAATAAAATGTAAGATAATAGTAATATTAAAAGAATAATTATAAATGTTGTAACATATAACAATAACAGCAACAACAGCAACAGAAGAAAATCAATCACTCACACACTCACACACACATACACATACAGATGCATGTGACTCACACACGCGCACGCACACACACAGAGGAAGATGAGGCAAAGCTCAGAGAACAATCATTCTGACACGTGGAAAAAAAAAAAAAAAACAGTTACTCATGTATTCTGTGGGCCTCTGACTTCTGCTTTCAGGATGATGCAGGACGGTTCGAAATATATATCCTCCACGGCCTCTTTCCTCAATTTTAATTCCCATTTCTGAGCGTCTCAATACCCGCAGTGTTTTACACACCACAACAGCCACTCTGACGCAATAATGCCCTCCCTTCACAGGAAAAATATAAAATATCTGCTGCAGCCTGCAGGTGGTAAAACTTAATAAAAAGGGTTGCGCACTATTTCCTGTTTTTTTTTATTTTTTATTTTTCAAAATTTTTATTAGTCTAAGATTAATGCGATTAAAAAAAAAACATATTGGAGGAAATGGAATGTGCGACCTTTCTTTTGAGAGTGTTACCCCTTGGTCTTCACCTCGACAAACAATATAGGCGTGTGTTTTTGTTTTCTTTTTATTTATTTATTTATTTATTTTTTCCACTTCGCAGTCTGTAGCGAGATCAAATTTCAATTTCCCAGGTGGCTGGGAGTTCTGTTCTCCCGGCCTGGTCATCTCTGTGCGGTGATCCCATCTCTGTCTGTAACCCTCTCAATCCGTTTTCACTGTTTTCGATTGATGCGATATAATATATAACATGGGAAAACCGCTTGCTTTACCAACCACCCCCCCTTTTTTGTTCTCTCGACAGTATCTTGATTTGGTTCACGTTTCTAATAAAACAAAGTGACTGTATTTATTCATTAGACCCTTGCAGTGAATAAGAATATAACGTTTTCAAGGATCTATTACATTTTTGGACCACCAGGCTGCGTTGAAGGTAGGGAAACACCATGTTCTAAGATTTACTTTGAAAACTCTGCCGTAAATAGTACCTGGATTGTATTTACGACAGGCGTTTTTTTTTTTTTTTTTTTTAAATGACCATGACCGAAAAGACGAGAGTCTAATCTTTCAATACATGTTCATATTCATGCAACTTTTCACACTGCTAGGATCCCGTGCTAATTTTACATAGCGCTAGCATCCCTCCGGGGGGATAGTGGGTGGGAAAAGGTTACAAAAAAATTCCTACTTTTTTCTGCTTTACATAGCAACAAATTATCACCACTCTAATATATTGCAATACATTATGCTGCTTTACAGTACAAAACATCTACATATCTCCAGTGTATTGCGGTATATTCAACTTGGCATTTTTGATGGTCAATAGGACTTTGCTCACAGACCGTCAGTCTGTGTTTGTGTACTATTTTATTTAACTTTTTTACTGCCACCTAGTGGTCGTAAAGCAATATGACATAGAGGCTGGGCATAAGGGAAACCATGCAAGAACCTGGCACATGGTGCAAGCTGGGGCGGGGGGGGGGGGGGTGACTTTCTGAAATGAACACCCTTAGGGGTGTTCAGTGTTTTGACTGTCAGGGTGAGGGACGGTGACTCATTCAGAGTTAAGACAGTACAGCGTCTGTAATAGAGGCAGGGGAACTTCCACCTTTCCCTCTCTCTCTCTCTCTCTCTCGCTCTCTTCTCCCTCTCTCACCTCTCTCTGTCTCTCCCCTCTCTCTTTCTTTCTTCCCTCCCTCTCTCTTGCACTTTCTCTCTCTTGCCCCCCTCTCTCTCTTTCTTCCCTCCCTCTCTCTCACACTTTCTCACTCTTGCCCCCCTCTCTCATCTCTCTGTCTTCCTCCCTCCCTCTCTCTCTCTCTCTCTCTCTCTCTCTCTCTCTCTCTCTCACCTTCTCTCTCTTCTGACCCTCCCTCTTACACTCGCTCCCTCTTGGCTCCTCGCTCTCTCTCTGTCTTCCTCCTTCTCCCTCTCTCCCTCTCCCTCATCATCCCAGGACCCCATAAATGGATGTTGTAAACTGCTTCGGGCCCGAACCTCCCCAGCCACCCTCCGACATTGCTTCGCCATGAATCTTGTGAATGGGAACAGAACGGCGAAGTTATTGCACTGGGTTGCGCAATACCGTACCGCGGCACTATTTCCAGAGTCCTGCTCTATCAATAGGCCCTGGGGCTTGCCCAGTGCTTAGCCAAGAAGACTCCTTACTTTTCTGCCACCTGACCTGATGAAGATCCGAACAGGATCTAAAACATTGTTTGTTGAATAAAGGTGCCTGTCTGAGTTTCAGCGTGCGGGCTTTACTGAATAGTTCATGTGCTCTAGTCTTTCCAATGCACGGCCTTGCAGGTGTGTAGTTGTGTCTCTGATTAGCAGTGCTAGCATTTAAAGACGCTGCAGGTGTTCACAGTTGCAGCGTGAGGAGAAATGTGCACTGTTGCATGCATGCAGAAGTAAGCGTGCAACATAGCAGTGGTTAATTTGCAGGCGTGCAGCGTAGCGACTGTTTAGCGCCTTGGACTTAGAGCAGTGTGCCTTGAGGAGGTGCACAGTGTTGTAGGAGACTGTAACTAACCTGTAGCTGCTGTTCCAGGCCAGGGAAGGACGTAAGTAACAACTCGTCATCTTTCAGCTCTGAGAAAACGAAAAAAACAAGTACAACTCATTACTGATGACGGGCACGAACATAAATAGCCTTTGCTTTTGTGACTTTTCTAATGAAACACAAGCACAATGGTCGTATCACAGGAATAGCAAATGATTTTGAGATGCAAATATGGACACAAGGGGTCATGGCCTACAGTGAGAGAACAGTGGCGTATTGGAATCCTTACTGTACGATGGACCGTTTGACATTTTGACTACGTCAAAGGGACAATAAGAGCACCGCGTAGGAACAGGACTGAAAGCTCATAGCTGCAACCATCATGGGCAAAGAGAAATATCTGACACTTTCTTTTTTTACTCTACTTTTCTGGTTTTCCTAATAGCTCGTTAAAAACGCCACAACCTCCATGATAAGCTCAAAATAAATAAATAAATAAATAAATAAATAAATAAATACACAGCCGTGCTATTAGGTGATGGGAACACGAACGGACTGGGCCTGTTCAACTTGACGTCAAGTCCCACGCTGCCTTGGCAAAGGATAACCGGGCGCGCGCGAGTGGAAGGCGAAGTGTTAAACGCCTTTAAATATAGGTCAGAACTCCAAAAGCAAACGAGTGAATCACACAGCCCCGAGTTATTAAAGGGGAAACCTGACGCTGGACTGCCAGAGTAGCAGCTGCCATGCGAGCATTTGGCCGAAACGCTGTAAAACACTTTTGACAGCACTGTTGCCCTGACAGACTCACTGCGCAGCTAGGTACATATTTTGTTTTTTAAGATGCCGAAGCCTACCGAAATAGAGGGACCACCTGTCTGGCTGAAAAAAAAGACTAAAGTTACACGCATGCGACATGCATGGCCTCGCGTGGGATTGCGCGAGTCGCTCTCTTGGTGCGAGGAATTTTGTACATGCAGTTCTGTCGGGAAAGGGTGCCTTTCACTTAGGGGAGAACACAATTGCGAATTGTCACGTGCGTTCATTGAGTCTTACTTTAGCCTATTTCTTAACTGACATGCCCATGTAACTCAACTCGACAATGTTCTATGGATCCTCCTCCTCCTCCTCCTCTCTCTCTCTGCGTGTGGGTGTAAACATGTGAACGAGCTTCACCTTTGGGCTCATCAAGGCTGAAGGCGATTCTAACTTCGGGTTTGTCAGGAGATACTCGTCTTGTTGAGGTGATCATTTATTCCTCTGGAAGAAAGGGGGATACCAGATGTGTAGATATATAGCCACAACAGAAACAAACGAAACCCTTCTCTATTTAAACTGGAGCTTCAGCATCAAGTGACGTTAAGAATTTAACTGTCATATTGACAGACAATAACAAACAGGATACGCTTTATTTTACGGGACTGTCCCACACTGGATTCCCAAATATGACGAACGTACTCTTCGCCCATCAGCGCATATAGGCTACACCGTCTTAAAATATGACCTAGGTGAAAACCCAGTAAATAGTGTTCGTGTTTCCAAATGTTTGCCACTTTACAGTAAGCTGGCTATACGTGGACTTCGTGAGAGAGTGGTGGAATTCACAGGCAGTTCAACGGTAGCTTGACCCATCTAGTAGGCTACATCATGTCGTTGTACGTCGTCAACACAACCACTTATCGCGCATATCGTAAATAGCTATAATAAAATGGAATATTCATTCACAGGCTATACTGGCACAAGTCCTCCTCGTTCCGGCTATCTATGGGGAACACGACCTTACAAGACTGCTAAAGCAAATGGTCTGAAAGATAAAAGACTGTAACTCTACAATTGATGCAGTATCAGCACAACTGCAAACTACATGGATGCAAACCAATACAGACACAATAAAATAAATAAATAAACACATGCTTACCTCGGAACAGAAAAGCTTACCCTTGAGAACTGTACCACAGGATAAGAGGAAATTATGGTTAGACTTCCCCCTTTATTCGATTTTCTTAATGTCAGTAGTTTTTTACTCCAGCTGCACAACTATTTCTGCCCGGACTTAGGATATGTCCGCGCTGTTCAATTTAAACGTGACCTTTCTTTTTGGCACGGAGAAGCCGAGGTTTTTGTCAGTCCCCACTTGCGTGCGCGCACCTGCCGTCGCAGTCACCCCACGGTATACCGTCACAGAGAAGTCTTCACGAGATGCCCCGACCGTAGCCTACTATTCACGCCGCTCAGCCAAATCCCCTTCAACATGTTCACGGACCACGCGACTTCAGCGCAAGACAATCAGCGTCTGGCAGCGACGGAATGCCGCGCGGTGTAGCCCCGTCTGTCAGTGGGTTTCCAATTAAATGGCTCAGACGGCATGACTTTAGACGAGAAAAATGTCCACCGCTCCAATCAGCTTTGAGTGACACGGCCATGCAGCGGCGATGCAATAGCTGTGCAATGATGCAGTGCTCCAGAATGAGGCTCCGCTAATTGCTCGAGCAAAAAATAGTCTTTTTCTCTTCTGCTCATTATGCCCTTGCTGTTGACACACTGCTTATGAAGTTACTATGACAACATATTACAAGTAAGACATTTTGTACAAAGATATAATAATAATAATAATAATAATAATAATAATAATAATAATAATAATATTAATCATCATCATCATCATCATCATCATCATCATCATCACCACCACCACCATAATCATAAAAATCATAAGCTTAACAATAATAATAGGACATTTGTAAAGCCTGTTTCTAATCATTGTGGTGATTTTTCATTGGTCCTTAAACACGAGATCTGAATTTACTGCTTGTTAATATCTAGGTAACTTATATGTATGACTCATTCATAAATAGATGCGCCTTGGATGCAATCCATTTTTCGACTATCAACGCGTGTGGTCTGCAGTTGCGCCTGAATCGAGAGCTCGCTCACAGCCATTTCTTTCTTGTTGCGTGCACCCCGGCCAGCAAACATACAAAAATGGCTCTACATGTGCCGAAAGCTCCGGGCTTCGCCCAAATGTTAAAGGATGGCGCCAAGGTATTGTTCATTTACGTATATACGTTTAGCCAGGAGCTCTCGTTTCTTATATTTATCATCTGGTGCAGTTTGAATATTCATAATCGGCAATTAGTGCAGTACAGCGCTGTCATGCTCATGGGAGCTTTCTAGAATAAAGACCATAGGCCACACTGCCTGTACTGTAGCTGTTTTTTCAGTGGACGGAAATGCCTGTGTTCATATATTTGCATTTGTAGTTCTATCTATATGTAATCTTGCAAAATATAGAATGTATAGGACATATTTGTGTAACATTTAGCTAGAGTCTTCTGGCTAGTGAAAAGTAATCTGTGCCAAAGGAGGAGGCTAGCGTTAGTTATCAGCCAGTTGGAGCACTGATTAGCCAAACGTAGCAAGATAGCGTAAGATGGAGATTTATCGTTAACAATTAGCTATCTAAATAGCCACATTCCTCAATTCTCAAGAACTATGTTGTGTTCATTAATTTTTTCCGTTCACCACTCTACGTGTGCTGTTAGCTACATTTTTATAGCCTAGTTCTTGATGGGACTCATACGTAGGCGCTGTATAGATAAAGGCTTAAGCGGCTTTGCATCGCACATACCGTAACTTTTGTAGCTACAATATAACTGCTAAGGGTTTGATGCTAATGAATCCCATTTCGAACATTCAAGTTGAACAAGTTTACGTTTTGCTGCTTACGTCGATTTCTTGTAAAGATGGTTTACGTTTTAGTTTGTTGGCTAACTAATTTCATAAATATCTCACATCCTTAGCTTGCTAGCCAGCAATATTATTTCGTAACGTTCTCTAGCCCCATGGAGATTTGACTTACGCTGTACGTTTCATACACTGTCAGTTCTGTTCATGGAAAATAACGGTTTTCTGTCCAGCTGGGCGTTGCCAAGACTGCAATAATTATTGGCTGTTACAGGAAGTAATGCGTTAAATTTGATCTTGACACCTCTTGTTCAGTCAAGCAACGTTATTGGTAGTAACTCGCCAGTTTAATCAACAGTTAATTAAATGTTTATCTCCTGAACCCACGCTATTATTATTATTAACAACCGTTTGTACATTGTTTCATTTTGCGAACTCGTCATTCTGTTTTGTGGTGTGGTCATTGTAGCATTACTCCGGGCTAGAGGAGGCGATCTTCCGTAACATTCAGGCATGCAAAGAACTTGCACGGACCACACGGACAGCCTATGGGCCAAATGGTAAGTAATGACTCTCTTCCTGTGTGTCTGCGCCTGTGTGTGTTTATATTTTTGTTTGTTTGTAACGAAGCGCTTTAGGTTTCCGAGTCACTTAAACACTTGGGGAAAACTGCATGTTACAGGCATGAACAAAATGGTCATCAACCACTTGGAGAAGCTCTTCGTCACCAACGACGCAGCCACCATCCTGAGGGAGCTGGAGGTGGGTGGGCCGTCCGATTCCCCCAAAGCTCCATCCCCGAAATCTGTTCCCCCTGCTTTCTGCTCTTGCGTTTGCGTCGCAGGTCGCTCTGGTTCAGACCGTCCGCAGTCACGGTTTGTGTTTTCCCCTCGACTGTGACGCGGTGGCACTGAAACGCCGCCATTTTGGTGTGCCCCAGGTCCAGCACCCGGCGGCCAAGATGATCGTCATGGCGTCCCACATGCAGGAGCAGGAGGTCGGGGACGGGACCAACTTCGTCCTGGTGTTTGCCGGGGCCCTGCTGGAGCTGGCTGAGGAGCTGCTGAGGATGGGCCTGTCCGTGTCCGAGGTGAGAGAGCCAGTGCACCGCACGCGCTCCCTTCTGTGTATTATAAGAGTAATAACATCCGTCTTTCATACAAAGGAAGAAACCTTATAAAACTGACTGACGTGTTGGTCATCAGTCGGCACCCTGAGCCGACCAGAGGAGGATGGGTTTCCCCCTTGGGCCTGGTTCCTTCCAAGGTTTCTTCCCATCTGCCACAGGGAGTTCCTTGCCACTGTTGCCTTAGGCTTGCTCCTGTGGGGGTTTAGGCCAGGGTTGCCTGTAAAGCGTATTGTGACAACTGCTGTAAAATACGCTATACAAATAAAATTTGATTGATTGATTGAAATGGGCCAAAGTGTTTCACAGTGGAATTAACAATTTGACAGTGACACTGGGGAGTGCCCTGACTCTTTGCAGTAAGTGTTTTACCAGTCACAGTAAACCAAGGCCTTTGTTTAACCCATCGCCGGATATGGCGTGCTGAGATTGGACCCATAATGCAGTGGGTTTGAGGCCGTCTTGTGGTCCCGTCCCTCGTCGCAGGTGATCGAGGGGTACGAGATGGCGTGCAAGAGAGCGCTGGACGTCCTGCCCGAGTGCGTGTGCGCCTCAGCGGAGAACCTGCGCGACCTGGACGAGGCCACCGCCATGATCCGCCCCGCCGTCATGAGCAAGCAGTACGGCAACGAGGACTTCCTGGCCAACCTCATCGCCCAGGCCTGCGGTCAGTGCTGACACACACACACACACACACACACTCACACTCACTGACACACATACACACACACACACACACACACGCTTACTAACACACACACACTCACACACACACACACACTCACTGACACACATACACACACACACTCACTAACACACACACACACACACACACACACACACATACACACACACACACTCACTAACACACACACACACACACACACTCACTGACACACATACACACACACACACTCACTGACACACATACACACACACACTCACTAACACACACACACTCACTGACACACATACACACACACACTCACTGACACACACACACACACACACTCACTGACACACATACACACACACACACTCACTGACACACATACACACACACACTCTCACTGACACACACACACATACACACACACACACACACACACTCACTAACACATATACACACACACACACACTCACTAACACACATACACACACACACTCACTGACACACATGCACACACACAGATGCGCACACACACACTGACGCACATACACACACACACGCACACACACATGCACACACGTGCGCGCACACACACATACATACACACACAGGCCCTGCAGGCATCGTGGAGTGGCTATTGTATTGCCCTGGAGGACAGTAATGCTGCATTTCTATATTGTATATATATTTAAAAATTAGAGGTCATGCATGTTTGATGATTGTCAAAATTTATTAATTCATACAGTGTTTATCAAGAACTTCCAGCTCCAATGTTGGGTTTTTTCCACTGTGGGTGCGTTGTGTGGTTGAGTTACTAAATTATCAGGAGATGTCTGTCTTGTTTTGTCACCATTTTGCATAATTTTATCTAAGAACCTTTTTTTCTGTTGTTTGTTGCAGTTTCCATCTGTCCGGAGACTGGAAATTTCAACGTGGACAATGTCAGAGTCTGTAAAATCCCGGTAAGGGCCTGTATCGTGGTTTACTAGTACTGTAAGCTTTACATACATTTACAGCCATTTAGCATTTAGCGCTCATCCAGAACAACTTACACAGCTTTTGCGTTGTTTACATAATGTCCATTTATGCAGCTGGATATATACTGAGGCGCAATGCAGGTTAAGCACCTTGCTCGAGGGTACAGCTGCAGTGTCCTGCCTGGGAATCGAACCCATGACCTTTAGGTTGCAAGGTCTGACCCTTAACCATCGTGCTGCTCTCCGGCCTGTTGTGGCTAACTGTTGCGGTGTCATTTCCTGAGCTGCGACGGTAATGGCGCCGCGTGTCTGAGCGACCGCGGCTCACTGATTGCGGTTTCCGTCCATCCCAGGGTTGCGGGTTGAGCTCCTCGTCGGTCCTGCACGGAATGGTGTTCAAGAAGGAGGCGGAAGGGGACGTCACCTCGGTCAAAGACGCCAAGATAGCCGTGTTCTCCTGCCCCTTCGACTGCACGGTGACCGAGACTAAGGTAGGCCCGCCCTCTTTTGTCTTTTTTGCAGCGAAGTTCCGCTTTCAGAAGGAACTGTGCGTCGCTGTACATCACGGGTGTCCACCACCATTCCCCAAGGGCCTCGGCGTCTGCTGGTTTCTGGCTGTGTTTCAGCTCTTAACCCTTTCATGCATGACATCACAAATATTTGATTAGAATATTCTTAACTGAACGTTCTAATGCTGATGTCACAATCACTACTGGTGATCGAAAACAATGGAGTTCTAGAACACTGACTTTTGAAAAGTCACTCCAGACAAGCCTACTCTTCAAAGGGTTAAGCTAAGTCACTGATTGGCTGAAGAGTCCACACGCCTCGTTCCTGAGGCCTAGAATGGCTGAAAGGGAAGGATTGAAAGGGAAACCACATAGACCAGCAGACACCTCTGGATTTTGGAAACCCCTGCCATGTAGGATCCCAGCCGGAGCACCACCCTGTGTGTAAAAGCTGTGACGCATGTGGTGGTGTCGTTCCCTAGGGGACGGTGTTGATAAAGAACGCCGAGGAGCTGCTGAGCTTCAGCAAGGGCGAGGAGGACATGATGGAGGCGCAGGTGAAGGCCATCGCGGAGTCCGGCGCCAACGTGGTGGTGACCGGGGGAAAGGTGGCGGACATGGCGCTGCACTACGCCAACAAGTACCAGCTGATGGTGGTCCGGTGAGAACCCGTCCGCTGCCCAATCCGCTAAAAGCAATGACCATATAAGGTCACAAGAGTACATCGCTCTTCAGTAAGCACATCTATCAAGGAAGGGGCGTGGCAGAGCAGACAAATAGTGCAATGTTAAGCAGAGAAGTTAGCCATGAACAGATAACGCTGACATGTTTGCCCCGACGCTCACACTGACCTCTCCACGGATGTTCTCCCTCAGGCTGAACTCCAAGTGGGACTTGAGAAGACTGTGTAAAACAGTGGGTGGCACTGCACTGCCCAGACTGGTGAGTGTCCGCGACCGAAATGCAGCCAGAGAAAACTGAACCGTTTCACGCTAAACCTCTGCTCTGGAGCTACCAGAACCGTTTCCAGTGAAATAATTAAGAGCAGAAGTTGGAATGTGGTCCAGAAACAGATACGGCCCTCCTTGCCTTCCCGTGCTCTAACCTGTTGTGAGCCACCTTACGATAGAAATCCTCCGTAAATACGTTGGTATGTTTTCGATATGCCATACCAGCGTTTCTGCTTCCCTCCCACAGACGGCTCCGACACCCGAGGAGATGGGTCGCTGTGACAGCGTCTTCCTCACGGAAGTGGGCGACACCCAGGTGGTGGTCTTCAAACACGGTGAGGCTCCCGTCCGGCAGGTCAACCAACGCCAGGCCGTGCCTTTCATTAAATAACGATGTCCGCGTATCTAACGATCTTTACTCTGTCTTTTTTTTTTCCAGAAAAAGAAGACGGTGCCATCTCCACTCTGGTTATCCGCGGGTCCACGGACAACCTCATGGACGACATCGAGCGAGCTGTCGACGATGGCGTCAACACGTTCAAACTCCTCGTCAGGGTAAGCCAAGCTCCCCCGAGCAAGAGATGAGACTCTTCCTTCGCCTTTAAAACTGAATGGCAGAGGCGAGCTGTCGTTAGCAAATAGCTAAACTTTTTGTGAGCGGTTGGCAGTTTGAATTTGAATATGAATCTCAACGGTTTTTTCCCTCCCTGCCCAGGACAAGCGGCTCCTGCCGGGCGCGGGGGCCACAGAGATCGAGCTGGCCAAACAGATCACGTCTTACGGCGAGGTGAGAACAGAGCGTCTGATTGGTTATCCCAGCTCTTCGATCTTTAAGAAGTCAGGCTGCCCCTTTTTTTTATAACACAGGGTTTGAGGACTTTATTTTCCTTTTAAGGGACAATTTTTGTGGACATCATAGTGCACTGTCACACACTAGACAGCAAAACAAAGAGAATAATGAAATTAATAATGTTATATAAACCATTCTGGTGACATCACTGGGGTCCCTTGCAGAAATTAGCCTGTCCTGTATATAAACCATTCTGATGACATCACGGGGGTCGCTTTGCATTGCAGTCTTGCCCGGGTCTGGAGCAGTACGCCATCAAGAAGTTCGCCGAGGCCTTTGAGGCGGTGCCCCGTGCGCTGGCCGAGAACTCGGGCGTCAAGGGCAACGAGCTGATCTCCAAACTCTACGCCTCGCACCACGAGGGGAACAAGAACATGGGCTTCGACATCGAGGTGAGAGAGCGGGCGCGGACGACCCAACTTGATTTGCTTGACTGATGGCAGGGGTGTTGGATATCCTAAATGTTTTTGCGTAAACCCCCCCCCCCCCCCGTGGTTCCTGCAGGCCGAGGGAGCAACTTTGAAGGACATGGTGGAGGCCCGAATTTTCGACCCCTATCTGGTCAAACACTGGGGCATCAAGCTGGCCACCAACGCCGCCGTCACCGTGCTCAGAGTCGACCAGGTCAGACGCTCTTTCGTTCGGGCCCCGGAGGGGAGGGGTGGGGGGGGACCAGGTCAGGTTCTTCTTTGGGTCAGGTGCACAGTGTTGTTGTTGACACCATGTCGTGTGCGATGTGCCAGATCATCATGGCTAAGCCAGCAGGTGGACCCCGAGCCCCCAAACAGCAAGGCCACTGGGACAAGGACGGCTGGGAGGATGAGGCCGATAAATTCGACACCCATTATTAATTTGAAAAGGGCGAGTAGAAGGTGCCGCTGTAAAAATCCGGGAATGTTTTTCACAAATAATGAAAACCTGCATGGATTCTCTCACCAGTTTGGGTGTTGTGTGTGATTAAATTAATACTTAATAGTTTTTCACTGCTTGTCGATACTAATATTATGATCGAGAAAAATTTATGGTTTGATGTAGCTTCAGTTGAATGACATAAGAGTTTTCAGTGTGGTGTATTTACATTTGTAATTTCCCCTTAGGCATGCACAAAGTAAATGTAATAGTATTTAAATTCAAGTCATTAATGGAAAGAATTTCTGAAATGACTCTTAATAACGGTTTACATATACGTACAATTGTAAGTTACTGTGTAGGATTTGAGATGACATGTTGAATGATGGCCTCTATTGTGTGTAACCCGGAGTGAAATTCACTGCATGCTGCATCCAGTTTTCTGCACTCCACCACATGTCCTGAATTGGGAATTGATGAGCTGGATAGATATTTGACTCTCGGTGCACTTGTTATTTAATCATTTTCTTAAAGACGTCAGGATTTTCACTGACTGGCAGATAGGGAACCTTTCAGAAAGCCCTCACCAGCACCTTGGTGTGATTGAGTCTGATGTTCTAAATTCATCGTCAGTCATTGAGTAACTGTTGACCTAGTGTAATTGCCACATCTTTACTGTGAAGGAGAAAATAAATGGTCTGGTATTGTATGGTGTGTGTGCGCCGCGTTTATTGGAGTGGGCTTAGGTTTAAAACCCCGGTCTACCTGTAACCTTATTTTCCCAGGTCATTTTTGATGCTGCATTGTTCTTCCTTTAGCACAGAGCAACGTGTGGTTAGCAGAGCAGTTTCAAAGGTAGCTGTAAATAAAATTAAAAAAGTAAAATAAAATTGCAGATGTGATGAACTGCATTTTGATGTGGGGGGGGGGGGTGGGAGAAAAAGACAAGAACACCCTCGGGAGGCTATATTGACTATTGCTGCACAAATGGAAAAACGAGTGGACCGTTCTGAGTTCATGGTCCGTTTGAAACAGGCTTTTGTTTTTCTTTCCACAATTTATTTAAGAACTTGAAGAAACTGTTGAGGAAGCCTGCCAAGTCACTAGGGAAGAACCTCTAGTGGCAATTCTGCCTTTTCTGGAGCTGGGGGGTGTGCACGCTAATTTTGATGTGAATGCATTCAAATCCAGTTTAACCCTTTGAAGTGTATGTTTTTTGGAATGTTTTTTTTTTCTTACAAAATTTAAAGTCAGTGTTCTAGAACTCCAGTGCTTCCAGTTACCAGTAGTGATTGTTAAGTCAGCATGGGAATGTCCAGTTCGTAACATTACATATTACATACATCTAATTACATATTTGTGATGTTTGATTTGAGGGGTGAAACAAAATGGAGTCGTGCCACTAAGTCTAAACTGATCTTTGTAGGGGGGATGTTTAACAAGTTCTTTCTCTCCCTCCTCAGATCATTATGGCTAAACCAGCAGGGGGACCGAAAGCTCCCCAAGGCAAGCCAGGGTGGGACGACGAAGACTAAGACGAGCTCTCCTGGATCCTCTCAACCACCTTAATTTAATGTCCAACTGCTTTTTTCTGTCTAGGAATAACCATGTGTTGTTATACAGATCCAAAATGGCTGCTGTCAGTTTTTTTGTTTTTGTTTTGTTTTTTTTCCCTAATAAAAGGCACTTGAGCTGTCAATCGTTTCAGGGTTTCTGGTTTATTGTCATTTGTTTCTTACTGACCAAAATTACATAGAAAATTACAATGGAAATTGTATGATTATTTAGTTTATCATAATAAAGCCTCGGTTTGCTCCTGTATGCAGGATTAGCAAGAATTTTTCCATTGCACCTGAATTAACTTTGCATTGACTCCTTTTCTACTTGATCAAAGCCAGCATTGCAATCTGTTGCTGGGCCTCTGGAACACTGGCGAAACCTCACACTGTATGTTTGGGGGAAAATGTCTTCCACAGACCATTTGTCATTGCATGGATGATCTTCTCC
Organism: Anguilla pacifica; assembly: GCA_039654925.1. Taxonomy (NCBI): domain Eukaryota; kingdom Metazoa; phylum Chordata; class Actinopteri; order Anguilliformes; family Anguillidae; genus Anguilla; species Anguilla pacifica. Next base: position 54,181,862 of record CM077292.1, on the reverse strand, counting down.
CATTAGTGTCTGACAATTGTTTTGTGCCATTCGCATTTAAAAAAAAAAAATTCTGGTTTCATACCCCCTCTAGAACTCTTCCTCATTCATCTCTGTTATCATCTGGATGTGGATTAACAAGTTTTCCATTCACTTCTGTGGCCTTCACTTGAAATACATTTTAATAGACAATCATATCAATCAGAATATATGAAAGGGAATATTTTGAAACATTTACGCTGTTTATTATTCAACAATAAATGCAACTGACAGTTGAATCTCCAGAGAGCTTAAAATCGTCTAGTTACCGGTGTTTTTTCTGTTGCCCACAATAAAGATGGCGTCTTTATTTACCCTCTTACCTAAACTAATGACACGTGCTTCCGCGTCCGAACCGACCTTCCGTGTGGCGGCGGAGACTGACGTAGAAATACAGTTTCACATGAGTGTCTTCGGTGAACAACGTGCGAAAGTCAATATAGAAGTTTGTTTAGCATTAAAAACATAATCACGACCAAATGGGAGGGAAGAATAAACAAAGAACAAAAGGAAATGTTCGGGTATGTCACGTGTATTTACCTTTAATTAACGTTAGCTAGTCGTCAGCTAGTAAGTGAGCTAGGTAGCTTTACCAGCCATTGCTAGCTATTTGTATTTTTCTCGCTTGTTAACTTAATGTTTTCACTTAAAGCTAATTTGAATAGCAAGAACGATGTTTTTACACTTAGAATTTAGTAGCTTTATTTTGTTGATCCTCGTCCATGGCTGTTGTCGAGCTATAGACGGCACGGATGGACACCGTATGTGATGATGGGTCATAGCGTAGTAGTGATCTGTGTTTTTCTTGTAGCCGTCTAGCAGCGGCAGAGCCGCCGAGCTGTTGGCCCGAGAGCGGGGTGCAGTGCCCGGGTTTGTGGGCTTCGGCACCACCGCGTCAAATGACCTGGGCTATGTTCCTGCTGTCTTTGGGGCGGAGGAGATAGACAATCTCGTTGACGCTGATTTTCGCATGGTTTTGAGAAAGCTGTCAAAAAGAGACACGGTCACAAAATTAAAGGTGAGTTCTCCCTCCCCGAATGTAACATTTAGCTATTGTCAGTACAGACTACGTAGCATTGTTGATGTGGATGTTCTGTGAAACGAATAACGGTAAACGTATTACTAATAATATTAGTTATATGAGCCAATGCAAACACAAGCATAGCCATGTAGGGGTAACAGTAGGTTTCAGCTGTCAGTTGTTGGGCCTAAAAAAAGGCAGGATTATTTCAATGCATATTGATTTTTTAAAAATCCTCCTCCAAGGCAGTACAAGAATTTGGTTCGATGTGCCAAGAAAGAGAGGCGGAGATCGTTAAAGGTGTACTTCCTTACTGGCCGAGAATATACTGCAAGATATCAGTGGTAAGAGATGGACTTCATTTATATTGATAACGGTTTTTGTATTGCATTGGTCAACATTTGGTTTCAAAGATGTCGCTCCATACTGACATCCACAACTTTTAATAGATGATTTATGTACTTATTTATGTATTCATATTTTAATCCTAGGATCATGACAGACGTGTCAGAGAAGCCACACAGCAGTCCTTCCAGCAGCTGATTCTGAAAGTCAAGAGGAACCTGGCCCCTTACCTGAAGAGCATCATGGGATACTGGCTGATCGCTCAGTGCGACACCTACTCCCCCGCAGCCTCGGCTGCGAACCAGGCCTTCGAGGCCGCCTTCCCCATCAGCAAGCAGCCCGAAGCCCTCGGGTTCTGTAAGGAGGAAGTCCTAAATGTAGGTCCTGAGTACCCCTTAACTTATGGGATATACAGTTTGATGCAAAGGTGTTGGGCCAATGACACAATTTTTTTGTTGTTCTGGCTCTGCACTCCAGCACGTTGCATTTCAAATATAAAAAAGGAAAAGGTTATAGTGCTGACCATCAGCTTTAATTTGAGGGAATATATATCAGTCTACACTTTTACCTCGTATTCATTGTTTGTTTTTGTTTTTTTTTTAAATCCAATGTGCTGGAGTATAGAGTTGATCAGATTAAACCCCATTTGTCCTTTCCAGATCCTCCAAGACAACCTGCTGAAGGAAACCCCTGAGACTCTCAGTGACCCTCAGTAAGTTGTTAAAGTCAGACCCCACTGCCCTGTGAATGCTCAGGAAAATGTATCACAAGTTTTTGAAAGACCTAAACCGTCAGAGCCAGAGAGAAAGCATTTGATTCAGCCTGGCTTTGTTGAACATTGATACGTTGTTACAAGAGGTCCAGTAAGATAATGGTCCTAAACATACAGTATGCTTTTTACACAAGGCAAAAGATTGTTCAAACTCGGTTGATGAAGAGGTTTACATTGGTGGCTCTGTTTGGAATGAAACTCCCGCTCTTTTAGGAGTGTGCCCCCGGAGGAGAGGGAGGCCAAGTACACGCGTCTGTTGACCAGCTCCCTGTTGGCCGTGAGGAAGCTCTTGGCCACTCTGTCCCAGCAGGACTTGGACTCTCTGTCGGAGCGGCTCGCCTATCTCATCGCGCAGAACAAGTTCTGGAAGTACAGCAAGCACAAAATCCCTCAGGTGTGGAAGCTGTCGAGTTTGTAAGGGGGGGTGCGGAGGAAGTACTTTCCTAAAAATGTAACATAAAGTATATGATACCTTCCCTGTCCATTAGCAAAGCTAACTAATTAAAAGTTAGACGCAGCGTGTGATCGAAATCTATGCCTGCTGTTTTGTAGCTAGTCAATATAAACGTAAAGTTGATTAACTGTCACGTTTCCTGTTGAGCAGTTAGCATTAGTGTTCTGGAATATTGAGTACTGAGGAATACACACTCAGTATTCCGTGCTTGCCCCAGTATATTCCGGAACCCTGTTAAAATGGCATGCGCTAGGTTCTGTGCACTAGTGGGCTTTTATCAGCTTGTGTTTTTGTGAGTAAAATAGTGTGAATTTTGATCGCTTCGCGCTCTTCTCTGTGACAGATCCGAGGGGCGTTCTTCGAGGCGGTGGCTACGCTGTGCGAGCGCACCCCTCAGCTGGTCCAGAAGGAGGCCGGCCGCGCCTGTCCCACCGTTCTGCTCAGCATCGAGGACACGGACCCCGTGGTGCTGCCCCCTCTGTGGGAGGCCGTACTGCACGTCATCTCCAGCATCCCGGTAAGGCTGGGTGTGAAGATTTTTCAACAAATTGAGTTTTAGTTTGTGTCCTGAATTGAGATGGAATTGATTTGTAGTGATGATTGGTCAGTGTGGAGATTCTGCTTTGCCAAGCCCGCTGTCTCATTGGACGGTTCTAGAATTCCAACCTTTCTGGTCTGATTTCATTCGCTGTGCCGTTGCAGGACTGCTGGACGCACGTGAACGCCAGAAAAGGGGTGCTGCCCAAACTCTGGGGGTTACTGAGGGAGGGGGGCCGGGGTCTGGCCACTGTCCTGCACCCAAACCTGCTCCCGTTCATCAGCAAACTGCCCCAGGAGGTCACCGACCCCAAACTGGAGTTCTACAACACCTTCTTCACTGCCGTCATCCAGGGGTACGAGCTCATGCCTGTAATGTAATGTAATGTCATGTTCTACATTGACCATTCAAATTTGAGGTTCTTTTACCACGATAATGTTCTTTTTGTGTTATTATGTGTCAATATTAGACATCAGTTAGAATGATATAATAAGTTATAAGCATCATGTTGGTTTCACATCTGACCCCTGTAGGGCACACAGTATGACTGTGCCCACATCTCTTAAGTAAAAATGTGACAGAAGAACTGATTTTGGGAATAAAACGCAAGCAGCATACGGACACGTGCGAAGCTGGTAGTCTGACGTCTCGAGACTCGGTCTCAGGTTTTGACGTGAGCCGTGCCCGCGTTGGGACGGGACGGGACGGGACGTGGCGGGTGACCCCTCCCACCTCTCATCCCCCCCCGCGTGTGCGTGTGCTTTCAGGCTGCGGAGCGAGCGGGCGCTGGCCAGCCCGTCGGAGAGCGCCGCCGTCGTCTTCGCCGCTGTGGAATGCCTGCGGTACGCCCTCCTGCAGAACGCCGGGGAGGACGAGAGCAGCCGACAGATCCAGAGCGCGCTCGTCACTGAGCAGGTCAGAGAGCAGCACCCCCTCTCCCCCAAATACCTACGCTAAAATACCCCAGCAAGTGAGCAACACCTCTCCCCTCACAACACACCCCCTCTCCCCCAAATACCTACGCTAAAATACCTCAGCGACTGTACAACACCTCTCCCCCAAATACTTACGCTAAAATACCTCAGCGACTGTACAACACCTCTCCCCTCACAACGCTGAAATACCTCAGCGACTGTACAACACCTCTCCCCTAAATACCTACGCTAAAATACCCCAGCGACTGTACAACACCTCTCCCTTCACAACGCTGAAATACCTCAGTGACTGTACAACACCTCTCCCCTAAATACCTACGCTAAAATACCCCAGCGACTGTACAACACCTCTACCCTCACAACACTAAAATACCTCAGTGATAGTAATGACTACAACAGTAGTCTACAACTACCATAGTAATATTGGGTTGCAATATGTTACCACAGACTGGTAGTTAGGTACAAGTAGGGGCAAAGGGGATGGTACTTTTAAAACAGTTAGATGCAGCAAGGTCAGACAGCTTCCCATGTGACCGTGCAATGTGTTTTTTGCCAATCACGTGGAAGCTGCAGGGCCTTGCTGCTTGCTGATTGGCTGCCTGCAGACAGGGAGGGAGAGAGAGGCACCGTGCTTGTAAATGTCACTGCCGCGTGGTTGCTGGTTGTAACGAATAGCCCCGGCTTAGCGGTCTTCGGTCTGAATGTGTGGCGGACATTTTGGCTGCGTGTTTTTTTTTTCATTAGTGTAAGTGTTTAGTGTTTGGCTTGTCAGCGTGTGGGCTAATTTGGCTCCGTGTCCTGGCCTCTCCTCCTGCTCTCTGAAAGTCATCCCATTGTGTTGTGTCCTGGGTATTTATATCCAGCATGTCTCAAATGTTTCTCTTTCTCTTTGCCCTTCTCCCTCCTCTCCTTTCTCTCTCACTCTATCCCTCTCCCCCCTCCTGTGTCCGCCCTCCCTCTCTCTCCTCTGTCCCCCCTCCTCATCTCTCCCCTCAGCTCCTGCCCCTTGTGGAGAGCGCTTTGGGGAGCCCCGCCCTGCAGGGGGGGCCCCTCTTCCCCCAGCTGACGGACATGCTGGTCTCCTGGGAGAAGCGGGCGGAGTCAGCTGACCAGGCCGATGCCTTCCGCCGCCTCCTGGCGGACTTCTGGGAGGGGCTCAGGCGGCTCTGCGTGCGGCGGGTGGACCGGGAGGAGGAGGAGGGGGCGGAGTCAGGGGAGCTGGTGGGCGTGGCCTCCCTGCTCCACGTCATGCAGAACCCGGCAGGGGGCGGGGTCGGGTCCGGCCTGAAGAAGAAGAAGAAGAAGAAGACGGTGAAGATCTGCTTCCCCGACCAGGAGGGCCCAGAGGGGAAGGAGGGGGAGGAGCCCAAGCGGGAAGAGGGGCGGGGCCAGGGCGAGGCGGCGCCGCTGAAGAGCGGCCACCTGGAGGCGCTGGTGTGCCGGCTGGCGGCGCTGGCCATGGCGCGGGTCAGCCGGCGCGACTCGGAGCCGCACCTCCGCTTCCTGTCCGTCCTCGTCAGCTCCTTCCCCTCCCGCCAGCTCTTCCAGGCGCTGCTGGACCCTGCGGGCGAGGAGGAGGAGGAGCAGGAGTGGGAGCAGGAGCTGAAGGACGCGGGAGAGCAGGCCGGGGAGGAGCTGGCCCAGAACCCGGCGGTCCGGTTCCTCCTGCGGAAGGTTGTGGTGTGGCTCCGGCAGGACCGGTATGGGCACCCGGACTTCCTGGTGAACATGGTGTTCAGCGCGCTGCACTGCTGCCGCACCGCTGAGGGGAAAACGGTCATCCTCAACCACATCACCAGAGTAAGGGAGCGCCGCAAGGTTAGCAAGCTATAGCTATGGGGGCGACATAGCTCAGGAGGTAAGAGCGGTTGTCTGGCAGTCGGAGGGCTGCCGGTTCGATCCCCCGCCCTGGGCGTGTCAAAGTGTCCCTGAGCAAGACACCTAACCCCTAACTGCTCCCAACGGGCTGATTGGTATCTTGCATGGCTGCCTTTCACCGTTGGTGTGTGAGTGTGTGTGTGAATGCGTGAATGAGAGGCATCAATTGTAAATAACTGCAGTCCATTTACCATTTACCATCGTGATAGAGTCAATATAGTTATGCCACTATTGCGATAGAATTGGTGAGGTCACTGTCATCATAATAGAATCTATATGGTTAGGTCACTTCCATCTTGATTGAATCATACAGTTAGATCACAAGATATGGTTAGGTCACTGTCATCAGAATGGCATTGTGAGTGTGACATGATTTGTTATGACTCACGATGCACTTGTGATTATTGCTTTGGTTTATGTTCCTGCTACTGTGATAGACTCATGATAGATGGATTTGTTTCTGTTACTTTAGTCATGCAATAGATTTGTCACTCCCATGATTTGACATTGAGTTCTTAAAATTGCATTTGTCTCTGTTTCTCCACAGATGGACCTGAAGTGGGGTGTTGTTCTTCAGATCATACAGAAGGTAATGCAACAGGCCGTTTGACTCCTGTGTATTTGGGTTGCTCTGTTTTTGGGGTGCTGACTGTTTTATTGCGGGGTTCTTTACTAGGCATGTGCAGACCCGGTCTGTCTGGAGGCCTCGATTGGCTGGCTGAAGGGGGCGGTCCTGGGGGAGAGGCTCGTGGGATTGGCCGGGGAGCTGTGCGAGCTGGGATTGGGGAGCACGAGGTTGTCCAAGGCCACGCCCACAGCCGACCACACCCACAGCTGGGCTCTGATCAGCCTGGCGCTCTCACAGCACCACCTCAACGGCAAGTACAGCCAATCAGAGCAGGCAACTGGGAACTACAGCCAATGAAAACTGGCCTTTCTGAGCGCAATGTTCATAGCCAAAGCTTGGAGCTACTGGATTCTACTTATGCTGGGAATGTCATTACACGGTTTGTGTAATTTGAGTTAATCGGAAGGTTCGATGGCGTGTTCCTTCACAGAGAGGCTCATCGGCGAGGAGTACGTGGAGAAGATCATCGATAAGCTCCATGCTACGCTCTCCGAGGCCAAGGACCTGTCGGACGCGGGCAACATGGAGCCGCTGGTGTCCTTCATCTGCGAGGTGGCGTCCAGCTTCTTCTCCTCACTCAAGGGCTGTCTGCTGCTGGCCTCCGCCGAGGAGCTGCTGCTCACCGTCTTCCAGCTGTGCGCGCAGGACCAGGAGGCCACGCGGCTGTCCGGTGAGCTCTATACCGCCTGCTAGTGAATTATACCGCCCGCTAATGTTTTATACCGCCCACTAGTCACCTATATCAAAAAGTCAGTGTTCTAGAACACCTTTGCTTTCAGTCACCAGTCGTGATTGTGACATCAGCGTTAGAATGTTCAGTTCGGGGCATTCTAATCACATATTTGTGAGCGTGCTCCTTTTAAAGGGTTAAGGCCGTTGAGCTGACGCCCGTTGCCTGGTGCTGCAGACTCTCTCCTGCAGAAGCTGAGGCAGGCCTGCTTTGCTGGAGTCCACTCTCTGCTCAGCCAGCCGGAGGCGGAGCTCTGCGAGGGAGCCTTCCTGCACAGCGCCGCCGTCTGGGTGAAAAAGCAGCTCCTCAGCGCCCCCTTTGGCGTGAGAAGGTAATGCGCCTGAACAAGGGCAGCTCTCTGGCCTAAAGTGGGGAAAAGCACTAACACAGTTTAACATTATTCATCTCTTTAATTCTTGTGTTATTGCTTTCACTCCATTTTGTGGGGAAATGGTGTCGTATCTGTTGTTGTTTTTTTTGCAGGCGCACAAAGTGCTTTTCCGAAATACTACAAGAGAGTGAACTGGTGGGATAAAAAGCTAATGCATGCTGGGAAAAAGACAGGGATCCTGATTTTTAAAAGTGATCACTCAGGGGCTCTTTTGATGCCACTCTGCCCCCCCCCCCCCTCCAGCCTGCAGGCGCTGATGTCAGCGGTGCACACTCTGGTGGAGACGCTGCTCAGCTGCAGCAGTCAGGGTGGGGTCCAGCTCCTGCCTGCTTTTATCAGCTGCCTGACCCCCAGCGCTGCGGAGTGGAAGAGGATCAGACACGCGCTGCCCCCCCAGGTACGCGCACGCGCCCCTCACCTCTCACCTACGACCTCTGACCTCTGACAACATGTAACGCTGACCAGGAATTAAATTAAATGTTGTTTTTTTCCAATAATACATTCTCCCCCTCCCTCTCTCTCCTTCTCTCCCTCTCTCTTTTTCTCTCCCTCTCTCTCCCCCTCCCTCTCTCCTCCCCCTCTCTCCTTTTCTCTCTCTCTCTCTCCCTCCCTCTCCCCCCGCCCCTTTCTCTCCCCCTCCCTCCTTCCCTCCCTCTCTCCCCCTCTCCCGCCCCCTCTCTCCCCCTGCAGTGGGTGAAGTCCCCCCTGTTGTCGGGGCGTCTCCGGGTGACCCGTGCGTACCCCTGCATAGACGTGTGGAAGTTCCGCTGCTCCTCCAAGCTCCCGGCCCACCTCAGCGCCTCGGCCCTGCTGGGGAAGGTCCTCCTGGCTGCCATGGAAGCCCCTGGCCACCAGGGGGCAGGCTCTCCCAAGCTCCCTGACCTCAAGCACACCGGTAAGCAGGAAACTCCCATGTCTGTAAACAGTCATGATGTCATCAGCTTGGATCAAGAATGATTATTAATATGGTAAAATAACACTAGTTTTAGAAGAAATCACGAATTTGGATGTCCTGTATTCTCTGGTAATTTGGGCGGCAGTGTAGTATGATGGGTAAGGAACTGGTCTTGTAACCAAAAGGTCACAGGTTCTTGAGCAAGGTACTTAACCTGCTTTGCTTCAGTACATATCCAGCTGCATAAATTGATACTGTATAATAAAATTCAAAAGCTGTGTTAGTTGCTCTGGACTAGAGCGTCTGCTAAATGCCCGTGATTGACGGTAAGGTTATGTAATGTTATGTAATGGTGTGTTATTGTCATATTGGGGGTTAGGGGTTCACTTGTCCAGTGAAGCATGTCAGGCTGGTTAAGGGCCGCCCTCCTGCGACCTCACTCAATAATGTTGTCGTTGGATAATTACAGCCTGGTGGTTATGTTGTGTTCAGTGTTCACGGGGGGGGGGGGGGGGGGGTCATATGATTTATAGAATTACTGCTTAATTACTGTTTGCACTAATCATGGACAACATTTCCCAGAGCGCTCTACCTTCAGCATCTATAACAGTACCTAAATGAGGAGAAATTTATGGAGAAAATTGGGAAAATGATGTTGAGGTTTATCTCTACAGTCTCCTTTGTGGCGGCAATGACATTGTGTTTGTGTCTGTCTGTCTGTCTGTCTCTCTGCCTGTCTGTCTTTCTCTCTGCCTGTCTGTCTCTGTCTGTTTGTCTCTCTGTCTCTCTGTCTGCTTGTCTCTGTGTCTGTCTGTCTGTCCTTCTCTCTCTCTCTGTCTGTCTCTCTCTCTCTCTCTCTCTCTCTCTCTCTCTGTGTCTGTCTCTCTCTCTCTCTCTCTCTCTCTCTCTCTCTCTCCCTCTCCCCCTCCCCGTCAGTGTCGGAGGTGCTGTTTGCCATGCAGTGGTGTGAGGAGGTGATGGAGTTCTCCCCTGTGGTGGTGACTGACTACCTTCGGATGCTCCAGGAGCTGAACCTAACGGCCGACCGCATAAGCAAACAGGCTGAACACAGATGCGACGTGCTGGAAACGCTGTTTGCTCAGTGAGTCAATACCGCCAAAAATCTGTTGCTATATATTGTCTGTATATTTATGTATGGTTATATTTGTTTAAAAGGCTCTTGGGACAAGCATTAAAAATAATTATAAATGTTATGGTGCAATGCATTATAATTGTTTTAAGCACTGTGTCTATGCCAGTATATATTTCCCTATCAAATAATTTCTAAATAAATATTTTAGTAATATGTCTGCCTCCCTTAGTTAAAAGCTTTTGTCTGAGACACACATTGCAGACTGTGTGTAGCTGAAATGTATTGAAAGCCTGTGTGTTAGTTTAACCAATGAGAATGCAGCATTCCACAGCTTCTCTCTGTCCCCACCAATCACAGGTCACTGGAGGAGGGGTCGCTGTGGACGCTGACGCTCGCGAGCTACATCCGAATGAGGGGCGTGATCAGCGTCAAGAAGCTGTACGGGAGTGTAGAGAGGTAACCATAGCGACACGGGTACATCGTTTTTACCTCAGAAACAGGGTGGAGGCATCGTTTTTTACCTGAGGGCCATGGTGTAGGGATCTGTTTACAGGAGCGGATGTGTCACACCAGCGCTGTAGGTGTGAATCCCAGGTGGAACATCGTGTCCCTGTCCTTAAAGCAAGCGGGGAAACGGCTGTGTACATTAGCATCGTGCCCGCTGTGTGTAAGCTACACACATCGCCCTGAGGCAGAAACATCTGCTGAGCGGCTAGGCGGCGTATAAACGGTAGTGTCAACGTCAGGAACACGGCGATGATTTCGCCTCCCAGCTTCCTCCCTCTGTCAGAGCGCCGAGAGTCTGAGCGCAGATTCTTTAGACACGCCAGATGCTCAGCTCCTACGTTCCTTTGCCCCCTTTTTTTAACTACAGGAAGTTGCAGTTGGTAAGAGGAGTTTCCCATCCATTAGTACTGTACAGAACATCTTTTACAGCGATGTGCACTTGGTCACTCTTGTTAATGCATTTGGAAAAGTTCATCAAATTGGAATGTTTTGCCTTCAATGGTAGACACACACACACACACTCTCCCCTCATTATCCTGTCAGATCACTGCGCTATAACATCTCTTCCTATCAGAGCACTGTGCTATAACGATTCCTCCAATTAGAACACAGCGCTATGACATCTCCTCCAATCAGAGCACAGCACTTTGAGACCTCCTCCAATCAGAGCACTGCACTATAACGTCTCCTCCAATCCCTCTCTCTGCTGTTTCCAGCTTCTTCCCCCTGACAGAGCACCGCCTCTGCACCATCCAGGTCCTCTGTCCCTCCCTGTCCAGAGAGGAGAGGGAGTCTCTGGTCGCCTTGTCCATCTCCGAGCTCCTCAACTGGCAGGACACGGACCCGAACAACGGTTTCAGTAAGGCGCAAACGCCGCCCCCTCACCTGTCAATCTCGCACTGACCAACCAATTAGAAACCCAGTATGAAAGTAAACCCGAGAAAGTTACGGAGCGAGTACTGCAGACATTCACAGTCCGATCAGATATCTCACTGTCCCAGAACATAAAGGGAAAATTGCTGGAGTAAAAGTAATGGGAAAATCCAGAGGAAACGGAGTTTGGAATTGGATGGGAATCCTGTTCGGACGGTCGGTGATAACGCTGAATGAGAGATGGAGATAGCAAATCCATTTCAGCTCAGTTCATTCGGGGAGTGAATTGAAAAATGCCTGTGTTTTATGAAGAATTCTGGCCGAACTGAAATGAAATTGACCCTAATCCTGGTTAACAGACACACACACACACACACACAAACACTCACGCAGCGCTAGACATGATTGAATGTCACTGTGGCTGACATGCATTGTTGAGCATGTATGAATTTTGTTGTGGTGGTTGTGGTATTGTGGGACATGGTTGGATATCATTGTGGTTGACGCTGTGGTTGTTGTGGTAGTGTTGGACATGGTTGGATATCATTGTGGTTGACGTTGTGGTTGTTGTGGTAGTTTTGGACATGGTTGAATGTCATTGTGGTTGACGTTGTGGTTGTTGTGGTAGTGTTGGACATGGTTGGATATCATTGTGGTTGTTGTGGTAGTGTTGGACATGGTTGGATATCATTGTGGTTGACGTTGTGGTTGTTGTGGTAGTGTTGGACATGGTTGAATACGATCACGCTGTTGCAGGTGGGATGGCGTGCCTTGCGGTCCTGGACTGTTGCTTGGAAACGGAGACACCCGTAGAGGAGGAGGTTCTGCTGGCCGTTGTTGCCACGATGATGGAATGGCGCAATGTCAAAGAAGAGCTCTTCCTGTTTAGCAGGTAAACTCCGTCACACCTTTCTCCCAGCCAGCTCCGTTCCAGTATGACTTAGCACAGTCACTGAGCCAATTACACACTGCCTCACCAGGCAGGTGCACTCAATATTTTAGATCACTTACATTTAGGAAGATTAATGATACTAATAATACTAATAATAATAATAATAATGGTAATGATTATAATGATAATGATAATGGTTATAATAATATCAACAAGAACAGTAATAATAAAAATATTCATAACAACAACAACAACAATACTAAACAAATACTAATTACTATTATTATTATATTTATTAATTATGGGGCCAAAGAACTGCACAGTTAGATTTGATCATATGTACCATTATGTAAACAATCTTTATGGTCCCACGAGGGGAGCTTTGGCTTGCAGCTGGAGTTTGAAACATTGACATTTTACGACTACAATAAAAAAAAATTTATGTAGTGCAAGAAAAGAATTTCATAAATCAAATGTATTATAGTAATGCCATTACTGTGTGTTGTAAACATTTTGGTGCGTGTTGTTCTTCTGTTCCTGCCTGGGCTCAGTGATCTGAAGACGGCTTCAGCTGGGGCGCTGTCTCTGAATGTGGAGATGATGCGTTTCCTGGCCCGGCTGATGGCGCACTCTCCCGCCAAGCTGCGGGACACACACTGGGACTTCCTGCTCTGCTCCATGCTGGCCTGGCTGGAGGTAAGCGACCCATTATGGGACTTTTACTCTGAAGGGCCAGTCATTGGCAGGAAATAGCTCTGCTTTGATGTGGGACTTTTAATCTGAAGGTCAGGTCATTTAGTAAAAAAATTTTAGCTTTGATGTTGGATTTTTAATCTGACAGTCAAAGTTTTGGTCATCGAGCAGGAAACAACTGTGCTTTGATTCTATTTTAATCTCAAGCTCGGGTACTGGTCACTTAGCTAGGGAACACTTCTGTTTTAATGTTGGACTTTTATTCTGAAGGTCAGGTACTGGTTATTTAGCAGTGAAAACTCACACTCTGATGTGGGTGACTTTTAATCTGAAGGTTGAGAACCAGTCATGTTCCAGGGAACACCTCTTTGTTCCCTGTAAAGGTGGCGTTGTCTTTGTCCTTGGCTTTACAGATTAGTCGAGTTCTGATTGGCCTGTGTCTTGACCTCTCTTTTCCAGGCCGCCAGTGAGAACACGGGCGCTTTCTGGAACCCCTGGGTGCAGCTGTTTGTGTCTCAGAACTGTGGCCTGATCGTGACGCTGAGCGAGTTCTTCTCAGCGCCCCCTGCAGGCGTGGCTGACCAACTGCCGCCCAACCTGCGGAACGAGTGGGAGGAGTTTTTCGTTGAGGGGATACACAGCCTGCTCCTCCCTCTGCTGGTCAAGATCACTGGTGAATTTTATATGCTGCTTCCACTTCCTGTGAAATATTAGTAAAATATATTGAAAGAAAAATGATAAAACAAGCTCAACAAAAGCTTTAAAAGTCATCTAGGGTAGAATTAAATTAAAAGTCAAATGTCCGTTTTCTACTGTCTCGTGTTCTTGTAGAAGAGTACAGGGAGCCGGACGATGCCCTGTTCCCCCAGGCGGTTCTGGGGGCCGTGGGCGAAGCCCTGCAGTGGGTCCCGGTCCAGCTGCTGACCCAGAACAAGCTCCCGCCCAAATTTGTGGCGGGGCAGAAGACCAACCTGCCGGAGCCGCTGCAGACGCTCCTGAACACCCTCACGCCCCTGCTGCTGTTTAAGGCCCGGCCTGTCCAGCTGACCGCCTTCCACATGCTCAGCAAGTGAGACTGCTGCCTTAACCAATACACACATTATCATCTATTTTACTTCACTAGCTCTGTATGACTGCAGCCTTTATCCACTACACACATTATGAACTGCTCTACTTCACTAGCTCTATATGAGACTTCAGGTCTTAATGCAAGTACACCTTAAACTGCTCTACTTCACTAGCTCTATGTGAGACTTCAGGTCTTAATGCAAGTACACCTTAAACTGCTCTACTTCACTAGCTCTATGTGAGACTTCAGGTCTTAACGCAAGTACACCTTAAACTGCTCTACTTCACTAGCTCTGTGTGAGACTTCAGGTCTTAATGCAAGTACAGCTTAAACTGTTCTAGTTCACTAGCTCTGTGTGAGACTCCTGCTAGCTCTATGTGAGGCTGCAGCCCAGGGCCTGCTGCTGTACTCTGGTCGTGTGCGCTGACCTGCTGTGCTCGTCTCTCCCCCGTTCTCCCTGTCCTCCCTTCAGGGTGATGCCCCAGCTGCCTGAGTGTGACAGCGAGAGCGACAGCGGGAAGTGTGAGGATGACGATGGCGAAGAGCCGTGCCTGTGAGTGCTCCGGCCCGCGGTTGTGGGAGTCCGCGCTCGTGTACCCGTGTTATCTAGACTTGCCATTCTCATTACTCTTGACGTGTGGCAAGTGGAATATGTTCCATTTTTGGTGCACCTGAGCTTTACTCATTCTTACCAGCAGAGGGCGCATTGATGTCAGTATGCATCAGGCATAGGTTTTTATTTTAGGCACCTTTCTGACATATAAAAGCCCACCGAACAAGAGCAGAGATGCAGCTTATTGCTCATTTACCCCCTGTGTGTGCGTATTAATCTGTGGTGTTGTTGGTGGTGTAATTTCCTTATTGCATGCTGTGTAATTGGCTGTTATGAGAAACAGGAGCACGTGCGGATGTTTGTGTGTGTGTGTGAGTGCGTGTGTGCATGCGTGCATGTGTGTGCGTGTGTGTGTGTGTGTTCCTGAGTATGTATGAGCTTGCATGTTCAATGTGTGTGTGTGTGTGTGTGTGTGTGTGTGTGTGCGCGCGCGTGTGCACCTTAATATGTGCGAGCTTGCATGTTTCTGTCTGGTATATATGTGTTCTGCACGCTGTGTATGTATGCGTGCGTGCAGGCGTGTTCTTTGTTGTGTGTGTGTGTGTGTGCACCCGCTTGTGTCTGCACTGTGTGTGTGTGTGTGTGCGCGCGTCGGATGCATACCCTGTTAAAACACTCATCGGAGTTTTCCACAGTTGCAGGATAATGACGCTTTTAGCAGTAACAGTGAGCATTGATTTACGTTTTTTATATTTTTTTTACAAAGACTCAAGTCCTCCATAGCAATCGCATACATTTCATTCGTATTAACGAGTGACAAACGATGTAAGCGTTACCCTCGGAGACGCCGGCAATTAATTGCTTTTTCACTAGCCGGGCATAAGTGTAATGACACGCGATTAAAACGTTAAAAGCTTTGCCGGTCGATTCGTAATCCTTCAGAGGATTCGGCGTGAAATGTGTCTGTCACAGAGCATTCTCTCTTCCCTCGCCCTGGCTGTCGCGGGGCTGTGTAATTAATTTCGCCTGCGGGCTTGCGATGACGGGCTTTTTCGGCTGGCGGCCATTTTGGGGAGGCTGGCGGTAAGGGAGGTGACATTCGGCAGGAGGTCCGCGCGTCGTCGCGTACCAGCGCCCCCCTCTGGTCTGTCGGGGGCCCACAGGTCGACCGCCTGAAGCCTCCGGTCATCTTAGGCCGTCTGAGGCGATGGATATTTTTGAAAATTAAACGGTTTTTCCCTCCATTTTTAGGCTCCAGTCCACACAGGAAAAAATTTAAGGTCACTTAAAACGGAGCCTTTCTGGGAGATGGTAGAGGTAGAGTAAATGGAAGTAATGGTGTCTCTGTCTGACTCTAGGTCGCCCCCTGCTGCCCTGATGTCGGTCCTGGCGACTGCCGAGGAGCTGCTGGACAACATCCTGGGCGGCGTGCCGGTGGGCGAGTACGCCGTGGTGCAGCCGCTCAGCGACGAGCACTGCTGCATTCTGGGATACCTGCTGGCCTGGAAGCTGATCCTCACCTTCTTCAAGGCCTCGCCCTCCCACGTGAGTCATTCAACTGTGTGCCTTCTGTAGCTGAGGGGTTTGAGTTTGAATCTGCGTTTATATTCGAGTTCTGAGTTTGTGCTTGCATTTGAGCGTGTGTTTGCATGTGAGTTTGAGTTTGTGCCTGCATTTGAGTTTGAGTTTGTGCTTGCATTTGTGTCTGAGTTTGTGGCTGCATTTGAGTTTGTGCTTGCATTTGAGTTTGTATTTGCATTTGAGTTTGTGCCTGTATTTGAGTCTGAGTTTGTGCCTGCATTTGAGTTTGAATTTGTATTTGCATTTGAGATTGTGATTGCATTTGAGTTTGAGTTTGTATCTGCATTTGTGTTTGAAATTTGTCCTTGCATTTGAGTTTGAGTTTTTGCCTGCATTCGAGTTTGAGTTTGAGATGCTCTGTGTGCAGCTGAGGGTCCAGTACTCCCTGTTCCTGCGGAAGAGCCGCTCCCTGCACACGCTTCT
This sequence comes from Anguilla pacifica, assembly GCA_039654925.1. NCBI lineage: Eukaryota > Metazoa > Chordata > Actinopteri > Anguilliformes > Anguillidae > Anguilla > Anguilla pacifica. Next base: position 54,165,573 of record CM077292.1, on the reverse strand, counting down.
GCTCCACCTGTTTCGCCTCATGCCCGAAAACCCCTCCCTCCCGGGACAGGCGACCGAACCGGGGGCCAAAGACCCCAAGACCTTCTTCACCGAGGACCTGTGTCTGTCCGTGCGCAGTGAGTGTGGGCATCTCTGTCTTTCATCCATTAATTCATCCATCCATTCATTCATTCATTCATTCATTCCTTTTTTTAATTTCTCCTCAGTTTAACCAGGGAGTTTGAGATCAGAATTCCTGTTCACAAAACCAGTATTCACAAGGACCCATATTCATAAAGAATCTCGGAGCGGGAGTGCTAATCTAGGACCTTGTCCATTATCGGAAATGCTATGAATTCTACACTATAATGCTAGCTAAAATGCTACACTGATTCTAGATGGGCACTCTGGGATGCTTTGTGAATATGGGCCAACTGCTCTAACTGCTAAATGTGCTAAATGAGTTTTTGACAGTTAGTGCTAACTGCATAACTCCCTCCGCTAAGAATGTGCACAAAGCAGTTTCCTTTGTGAGATTGTTTTGGTAGTAGCATTAGAGTTAAATGTATTTGGGCTGTTCAGTGTTTTTTTGTTGTTGGCATTTTTACAAGATAGCAGATTTGAATTTTGAGGTGCAGTAACTTAAGTCTATTTCAGGTTGGGGGGGTCAGCATCTGACTCATTGTTATAAGATCGTATCCATGCCAGTTTCAGTGCAAATCCAAACTGCTGCTTGCTACTGTAAAATATGTTTAATAGCGATGGGTAACTGTGAGACTGAAGACTCTACAGTAAACAAAGCCTCACAGCAAACACAGTAAATTCAGCCTCTGAGATAAAACACTTTATCTTTCGTCTCCCTGAGAAACAGTGTTAGATATATTGTGTTCGCTCTTTCTTTTAGAGTTAGACTCTTAGTCTCTCTCAGGGATACTTAAATACTCTCACTTTTTCTCTCAGAGATAAATTTAGACCGACACTTTACTCTGTCTCTCAGAGAGGGATAGACACTTCGGTATTTGTCAACGAGAGGGTTAGATGTTTTGACTTCAGTGTTTCTCATAAGGGGGTAGACATTTTGACTTCTCTTTCTGAGAGGAGAGGGGCAGACATTTTGACTTCTGTGTTTCTCACAGAGAGGGGTGGACATTTTGTGACTTCTGTGTTTGTCAAAGAGAGGGGTGGCCATTTTAACTCCTGTGTTTCTGAGAGAGCGGGGTTGACACTTCCTGATTTCTCCGTCCCCTGCAGAGAGGGACGGGATGCAGTGGGAGCTCCCCCACCTGGCCTGCTGGGTGTACTACAGTGCGCTGAAGGACCTGCCGGCCATGGTTCGGCTGTGGTGGAACGGGCAGGACAAGCGCATCTTCAACACGGTGGACAAGTTCACCAGCAAGTACGCGAGCGGCGTGCTGTCTGCCCAGGAGATCTCCTCAGTGCACTGCAGCACACAGACCTTCCACAGCATGACGGTGAGCCTCCTCTCTCTCTCTCTCCCTTTCTTTTTCACTCTCTCTCTGTCACCCTCTCTCACACGTCTCTCTCTCTCTTTCACTATTTGTCATACCCTCTCGCTCACTCTTTCTCTTACTGTGTCACCCTTTCTCACTCTTTCTCTCTCATTCTCACTCTCTCTCACTCTCTGCCACTGGGTGGCGCAAGCGTCCCATACTGCTTTTTTGTTAAGTAATTATTTCTGTGACTGACTTTATCTTTGTGACTCGCGGGTAAAGATGTGCTGTAAATGTTTTGCCGTGGTCCGATACGGGCGCTGCCTTTTACAGCTGTTCGCAAAATGAAGTTATACATTTATACAATATGTTTATTAAAGTTTCTGTGTGTGTGTGTGTGTGTGTGTGTGTGTGTGTGTGTCTGTGTGTGTGTGTGTGTGTGTGTGTGTGTGTGTGTGTGTTCCAGGTGAAAGCCCGCTCAGCCACCAGAGAGGTGATAGCCACGTACTCGGTGGACGACATTTTCATCGAGCTGGTGATCCAGCTGCCCCAGAACTACCCCCTGGGCTCCATATCGGTGGAGAGCGGGCGGCGTGTGGGCGTGGCCGTGCAGCAGTGGCGCAACTGGATGCTGCAGCTCAGCACCTACCTAACTCACCAGGTTCGGTATTTCACCAGTCAGCACCTCCGTTATTCACAAAGGGTTCTATTCCACCAATCAGCACTTGGCTTGCTCACTAAGGATTCTGTTCCCCCAATCAGCAGTTAGCTTACTCACTAAGGATTCTCTTCCACCAATCGGCAGTTAGCTTACTCACTAAGGATTGTGTTCCACCAATCAGCAGTTAGCTACTCACTAAGGATTCTGTTGCAGAAATCAGCACACCGATGTTACTACTCACTCAATATTAAACTTTACCAATCGACACTTCCCTTAACAACCTGGTACTTTAATGGCGATGGTGGGACAGTAGGCAGTGGAGTTGGAGGGAAGACGTAGAAGCTGAGGGTTGTACTTCCTGTGTGTTCAGATGGCTGAAGGTTGTACTTCCTGTGTGTTCAGATGGCTGAAGGTTGTACTTCCTGTGTGTTTTCAGAACGGAAGCATCATGGAGGGCCTGGCGCTGTGGAAGAACAACGTGGACAAGCGCTTCGAAGGTGTGGAGGACTGCATGATCTGCTTCTCTGTCATCCACGGGTCCAACTACTCCCTGCCCAAGAAAGCCTGCCGCACCTGCAAGAAGAAGTTCCACTCCGCCTGTCTGGTGAGGCTCGCTCGCTCACTCTCACTCATTCATCACACCTACTCACTCACTCACTCACAGACTCACTCACTCACTCTCACTCATTCATCACACCTACTCACTCACTCACTCACGCTCACTCATTCATCACACCTACTCACTCACTCACTCACTCACTCACTCACTCACTCACAGACTCACTCACTCTCACTCATTCATCACACCTACTCACTCACTCACTCACGCTCACTCATTCATCACACCTACTCACTCACTCACTCACTCACTCTCACTCATTCATCACACCTACTCACTCACTCACTCACAGACTCACTCACTCACTCTCACTCATTCATCACACCTACTCACTCACTCACAGACTCACTCATTCACTCACTCATTCATCACACCTTCTCAATCACTCACTCACTCACAGACTCACTCATTCATCACACCTACTCAGTCACCTACTCACTCACTCACTCACTCACAGACTCACTCATGCACTTACTCATTCATCACACCTTCTCACTCACTCACTTACTCACAGACTCACTCACTCACTCTCACTCATTCATCACACCTACTCACTCACTCACAGACTCACTCATTCACTCACTCATTCATCACACCTTCTCAATCACTCACTCACTCACAGACTCACTCATTCATCACACCTACTCAGTCACCTACTCACTCACTCACTCACTCACTCACTCACTCACTCACTCGCACACACACAGATTGTCTCCTGTCATACATTTCAGTCATTTTCAGTGAATGTGAATTCACGTTTTAATTCTTTATTTGAAACCACAGTTAAAGATAAGCCGCAGTGAAAGCCTTGTTTCCTGCCGTTTTTGTTAATAATGCCCTACGCTTTATAATCTACCCAGTGTGAATGTCAGTACACAAACACACACACACACACACACACAGGTTCACCCCTATCATACGTCTCAGTCATTTTCAGTGAAGCATCAAGTCATTACAATACATCAGGTCCTGCAGTAAGCAGACCGTTGTAAGATTGATTTTAGCTCTGGCTGTTTGAATAGTTACCGTAGCTCGCCATAAACCTTTATAGCCGCAGTCACCTTCAGCATAAAGCTGAGTGTTTGCCGGCGTCTCTGAGCGTCGGATTCTGAACACGCGCACGCACGCACTTCCTGTCTTTGGTCTGCGTCTGGCGGGGAATTGAATGCGAAAACGCGCGCATTTCTGCTGTTTGGGAACTTTGAGAACGCGGATGCCGTGCGCCTGAGTGACTGGGCCTGTTTCTGTTTCTCTCCTTCTGAACGCAGTACAAGTGGTTCACTTCCAGCAACAAGTCCACCTGCCCCCTGTGCAGAGAGACCTTCTTCTGAGCGCGCTCAGTTCGGACCTGAGCCGGAGAGAGAGGGACGTTTCGAGTTTTTACAACCCCCCCCCGTTTGTATTCTGGACCTTGGGCTGCTGGGAACAGCGGTTACACAAGCTCACACACGCACATACACACACGCACACACGCATGTATATATATTTTATCTGGCCTTTTCTGTCAGATAAGTCATTGCGGTTTGTGCTCTGGGGAGGGCTGGGACGGTGAGATAATGCATGCGTGGTGACGGACACTTGGACAGCCTGGGTGGTAGAGGGGGTGTGGACGGGCAGCTGGGAGAGCGCTCTGAGAGGGTGTGGAGGCACTGTCTTCCACTGGGGGTGTATGTTAACAGAGAGAGCTGAAGCTGCCCCTCCCCCCTCCCAAGTCCCCCCTATCCCAGGGTCTAATTCAGGGACCATTCACATCATCTGTGTGACTTGGATCAGATTAGGTCTGGTTCACACACACACACACGTGTGCACTAATGCATACATGTGCGCACAGCCCCCTACGCGCGCACACACACACACACACACACACACACACACACACACACACACACACTTGTTCGGTCATGTGCGTGCTCCGCTGTGTAACCACGGAAACACTACAGCGGGGGCGAGTTTCACTGAGCGCGCTCAGAGGGGCGGGGCCAGGCCCTCCCCCCTCCACGCCGGCTCCCCCCCCCCCCAAGGCACGTCGAGGTGAACCGCTCTGCCGGAACCCTGCGGGGGGGAGGCCCCTCCCACGGGACGGACGAGAGCCACGGGAGCGGGAAAATGGCCGCCAATCAGAGCGTGGCATTTCCAGGAAGGACCCTGTAAATATTTTAGTGCCGAAACGGACACCGCAGACCCCGACGCTGTCCGGGGGCGACCCGGGGTCTCGCAGACGGACGACACCTTGGACGCCAGATGAGTCTTTATCATTTACACACCTGTTGGTGTCAAATAAATCTTGTAATGGTATAAATATGAAGCTTGGATGTAGGAATTTTTTTCTTCAAGTGCAATTTTGCTGTTTTTTCCCCTCATGCTTGAATTTAGATTTTTCCAAGTCATCCTGAATTCTTCTGGTGGTTTTATTTATTTTCAAATGTCAGTGCTAATCATTGAATTTAATATTTTTTTTAAACAAAAAAACATTTACTTCTCAGAGAAGGGACAGTGATCCAGAATCAGTTTTCCAGTTAGCTCATAATAAGTAAAGTTGTGGTATCAACACGACAAACTGATCCTAGATCAGCACTGCTGCTCAGATTAAGTAAGAAATTTACCATGTGCAAAAGCTTTTAGCGGACACAAAACTAATAACACACCCACTGATTGGTTGAGAACAAATACCATTACCGATCATTGGTCATGTTATTGATTTTGCGGTGGTTAAAAGGTTTTGCACATGCTGGAGGTCTTAGTGAATCAGGCCCTATTTCTATGTGGGTCCAGCTTTGGATTGCCACAATGAGGAGGAATCATCCGGGTTAACATTGTATGTCTGAGCCGTTTTTTGTAGATATAAAAAAAACTCATGTGAATTTGGTTACCTAAGGTATTGGGCAACTCATAGTTCACCCAGGAAAGGGTCCCCACAAACCAAGTCAACCCCCCCGCCTCCACATTTTGATTTAAATCTTTGGGTTTGGACCAAAAACCCATTAAGAAATTTGCTGATCGTTTCCTTTTCTTTTATGTGGCTCTTCGCGCGGTCCGGCGCCTCGCTCTAGCGTTAATGACGGACTGTCCCTGACAACGCGCCGCCTTGCAGAATGGCTGCTCGTCGCGCTGCTATATTTCATTCCCCCTGAAAGTGTCCAAATGGGCCGTTTTACGGTGGCTAATGGCGGCGATGCCTCCCGTCTGCGAAGCCGAAGACAGAAGACATCGCGGAAATATAACTGAAGGTTATTTACTGTACGTCAGGAAGTTAATACAGCGTCTCTAAAGGATATGAGATTTAAAGCTCCTTGAGAGATTTAGGCCTCTTATCTATGATAAAAATCAATAGTGGTAAAGACTCGGAGCAGCGCCGGGGAGACTGGATTGTCTGGAATCCTGGGAAATATTGCGCGGAGGAAACGTATTCTTTATTTCTAGACTAACACCATCACCCGATCTGTCAATGCAATGTAGCGAAAGTCATGTCCTGTCAGTAATAAATGAAAGGTGGGGTCGCCTGTGCGGGGGTTGGAGCTTTGAATTAAAGTCAAACCTCAGAGTTTGCCAGCACTTTTTTATATAACAGACCATTCACGAAGACCCGTTACTTTTCAACACCGGGAACCAATCTTAAGGCTATGTAATACGCAGTATAATAATGGCATTAACGGGAACGAAGCTTTTTTTTCCCCGCACGGTCTGTCTAATTGAGACAACACTTCCTGGCGCCTCGGGCTCTCTGTTACACGCGCATCAGATCTTTCGCAAATAATTTATCGGCTAATGGGGTGTTTGCTTTCATTGGTAATGCATGCGCAGAATTCATTACTGTAAAAGTGATCAATTCAATTACGAGGTAATCTCTGGCTGGAGAGCGGTGTTTCTTGAGGGCTTTTGATAAGCATGTCGTTTATAAATATTTACACAGGCCATTCCACTTGCTCATCAAGTGTCTGGGGTATGCTGTCGCTGCGGGCTTGATTGCGCTGTGGGACGGACCTTGAATTGGCGTCTGCAGCCTATGGTGACTACAACTGCGTGTTTGGGGTTGCAGTACTGCCATGCGCACAGCAGATGGCAGCATTTCATTACCAAACACTTTAGCTTGGAAGCAATTAGGCAAGTCTTTTAACGCTATCCGTCGTAATATTTCTCAAGACCTAAAACTTTTTTGGAGGGCTTTTTTTTCTTGATGTAAAATAGGCAGCATTACCTAATCCTAAGAGCCTGGCTCTATTGGAACACTGAACAGTGATACATGCATTCACAGGAAATACAAAATTTTCACAGTAACAACTGGAACATAGGGGAAACAGATCCTCTTGCTCTGTGTTCATTTTAGTTTCTTTTTTTTTTCTTTGTAGTTGTAGATGTCAACATGGTTAAATGAGTTACATGGAGCAGGATAATATATACATATTTTGGGAAGTGGGCTTGTACCTCAAAGGTTGCGGGTTCGATTCCCAGCTGAGGTATTGCTGTCGTGTCCTTGAGCCAGGTACCTAACCTGACTTGCTTCGGTAAAATATTCCGCTGTAAATGGATCCAATGTCAGAACGTGATCTGTGCAAGCCGTTCTGGGTAACGGCTGTCTCTCTAAAAGCTGAAATGGAATTATAGCGTTGGGGGGTTCTCAGGGGCCTGAGAGTAATTAAGGGGGCCAGGAGTCGGAAATGACCGGCGGTTTCGTTACGCTCCGCCGCCCCTCCTTGAAATCGCACAGGGGCGTGCGCTTCGACTTCGCTCCCGTTTAGAATGAGGCCCCTTGACCTCCCCCGGCGGTCCGCGTGGCGGCTACTGTATCTGCGGTAGAGCCGCGCGGAGGGTGGGGAAGGCCGTTCGGTGTCCACGGTGAATCCGAAGGACGGCCGGCTGGTTAGCATTCAGGTCCGCGCTGACCCGTTTGCCCACGGCTTCTTCTCCGGGTAGTCGTGCTTCGGTCCTGTGCTGTGAGGGCGCCTGTGCTTCTGTCTACCTGGTGCGACTGTCAGTTAATGCTATCCCGGGTGAAACCAGGACAACCTGCCAAACACCCCCCCCCCCCCCCCCCCATTGTTCAGTATCGCGTTAATATTAGGCTGGCGATTTCCATCTCGGTCCCCGGCTCACTCTTCCGCGGAGGGCTTTTCGCCGTCGCCAGAACGACGTCAATTTTCCGTGAGAAATGGGGCTGGATGCGATGAGGTTGTTGGGGTAAAAAATTATCTCAGATTCTCTGGATCGTTCTGCAATTTGCAGCTACACCAAGGGGGAGAAAATATGACTGAAAACCATTTTTTGATTTAGCGATGAAATGAAATGGGATGCTTCTCATTCAGCGATAAAATGAGAAGCATCACAATGTGATCCGTGATTGGCTGATTCTTTGGGGGGGGATGTGATATTTAAATATCAGTTATTTTCTTAATGGTTCACATATTGATATCATGGACTTAGCTCACCTCTCTGTAATGTCTGAAGGCTGTAAAGGGAAGCTATCTGCCGAGCCGTCACATTTCAACTGATTAAGTCGTCACGCGAAGAATTGACCCATAATCACATTCATCTGGGAGCCTTCCGTGATACTCACAAAAGCGCCGATCTCATTCTACCATTTTTCCGTACCTACTTTGAGATTAGTGCTTAGGGATAGAATTCTAGTGTCAGATCTACATTTCTACATCTTCTGTGTTTCCGAGTAGTTCTAAATGACCTGTGAAATGATCCTTTTCGTGCCAATTACGGCACAATTGATTTCATCTGAGGAGGAAAACAATTAGACCACTGGACTGCAACAAACTTTGTTTAAAAATAAGATTGGCACAAACTCGAGATGGAACTGTTTGAACCTCATGAGACAGTGGGGTATTTTTGTTGTCTTAGATGTTGTTTAGACAGCGGGCTTTAATGCTAAAGTGAGAAAAAATATTTTTCAAATGCAGTGTTTTTTTTTTTTTTTTTGCCCAAACAATAACTTTACAAATGGCCAGTAAATGATGATGATGATCAGACGATGCCAGTAAACGCTCGCATGGGGAGTGATGGAAAAGGTACTTCAGAGAATTAATAATTAAATAAATAAACAAATAAATAAAATTTGGTCAGACAAAAGTCAGTCATTTGATAGGCATCGGATTTAGGATCACATAATGTTGTCAAAATCAGATTTGAAAACATCACATTCTACGTGATTATGTGCTGCTTAGACCTCGAGGAAAATATCAGATATGCTGTACGGTATCGAAAATGTGACAAAAACGAGATGAACTGCCCGTGTAAGCTTAGCCTGAGGCCTGTGGCAGTCACCTCTCGACACATTGTCTTGTGACTTAATTAAACCTCACCCGATGCCAGACTTGTTTGACAACAAACGTGACGTTTGTTTGCTTGCTCAGTTTATGCCGTTCGATTGACATTGCTTCTCAATTTACAACAACAAGAATGACATAAAAATGCAATGTGAACTGAAAATGGAAATGTATTTCCCTGCTGAAAGTGTGTTGTAAGGACTTATAAAGGTGTTGAAAATGTAGTTAGAATGTGTGCTGGAATCTTGCGGTCCTTTCCTCTGGTCTGGGCTCGTGTGGAGGTTCTGACCCCTTGTCACCACACTGCTCTAAACTCACTGCAAGTGTTGGAGAGTCAGTTTGGAATGTCAGGTGTAGACCTTGGCCGAAGCTTCAGAATTTGGACTGGAATTTTTTAAATCTTGAGGTCAGCACAAACCCAACACAGCTCAGCTGTTTTTTTAAAAAAAAAATAAATTTTCAAAGCATTTGAAATTCTTTATCCATTTAAAAAGAAAAACTGGATAATCAATTTTTTTCCCCCATCATGAAAAATGAAAAAAAATGGTTATTGCCATTATTTCTTAAGCGCACCGTTCAGGCGTACCCCACGGTATCGACCCGGGTCCGTTTCGCCGAGGGGGGGGGGGGGGGTTTAGTCATTACACACCGCCAGTTTGGGCGTTTCATCTTCCCCGACCATTAATCTCCCTTAGCCTTCTCACGTGTGCAAAAACGCGCCTTTTGATGTTCTAGAATTCCTTCAGGTGGCGGATCGGGGGGGGATCGAAAGGGGGGGGGGGGTTGTGAGACAACGCGGTGCCGTGGGTTCTGTTCCATGTCCCGAGACCTTTTGGTTCTGACTTGGGGATGTGTTCAATTACAGACCCTCTTTTTTTCTGACCTGGGGATGTGTCCAATTAGACATCCTCTGGTCCTGACCCAGGGCCGTGCCCAATTAGAGGACAGAGGGGAGAGGGAAAGGGTGTTTTTTTTTCCCGCTTCGCTGTTCCAATCAGTGGAGAGCTTGTAGTGCACTTTGATGCATGGAAAACTGAATCAGATAGTCTAGAATTCCCCCATAAGAGAATAGAATTGCTGCACCATATTAAATGAAAATGAGTTATCAGAATCTGTAAAATAAGGGGCTGCTTGGGTAGCTCATTTGAATCCAGCCCAAGCCAGAGTCGACTGCGGCCAGCAGCCCTGCGGGGGCGGCACCCGATTGGCTTCGCCTCGCCCAAGGGATTATGGGAAGGATTCAGCATTCTGATGACAGTGCCGGTGCTCTCCCCACACGTGTATGATTGGGTCTCCTCCACCCTCGCTCTGCACGAATCTATAAAATATGTTGTAGCACTTCACAATACGGGGAATTTTGCAACTTTTCGTCACTTTTATATATTGTAATATATTTTTGAAGTAAATTATTGTGAAATATATTTATTGTGATCCCCAAAATCAATCAATCAGCCTTTATTTATAGAGCACATTTTATACAAATTTGCAACACAAAAATGAAAATAAAGAACTTTAAAATCAGGTGATACATAAAAGTTCATAAAAGATAAGCTAAAAAAAATATGGATGCACTAACTAAAAGCAATGCTAAAAAGATTCTTGTCCATTCCATTTATTTTAAATATCCCTTGGTATAATATACACTATTTCAGTAAGGGTCCTTTGAGAGCTTTTAAAGGGAAAAGGGCCATCCATGGAGAGCCATCTGATGCTACTGGGAGTATTTTGTGTCTGTCTATCTATTTTCTCCTAATAGCATCCTGAGACCCTACAGAAAAAAAGTTTTCTTGGATGCCAAAAAAATGTTGCCATGAAAATACTTTCAAAAATATTGTTTATTTTATTGTTCTTGAATGAACCTTGAAGTGCAAGTCTCATATTGTTCTTGAGATTGAGACCAGTGACTCAACGTCTCCTACTACGTTGAGAGGACAATAATGAGTTGCCAGTTGCTATGGAGAATATGGAATGTTCAGTTTTACTGTATTTGTGTTCAGTGTTGCATCTGCCTCTGTCAGTATGGGTGAGCACCAATGAGCTCGCTCGTTCAGCCCCCAAAGTGTGATGTCATCCCGCTTCTTCATCTCGCTCCACAGTCCGCCAGCGAAACGGAATGTGCCGGTATCCTGCAGGCACCCGACTGACCAGCAGGGGGGCGCTGGTGTGCGATGAACCACAGATGCCCCCCCCCCACTCCCCTATTGACTAAACTCCCACAAATCCCCCCAGGTGAGGTTACGACCAATCACGCGCTGCCTTGTGGGGCAGCCAGATTCGGTATCAGCCCGTGGTCCCAAGGGGGCGTAGGTACATTTTTGAGGCAAGTCCAGCATTGAGTTCCCCCTCCTGAGACCAGAACCGGGGGGAAGCGTTGAGGCCAGGTTGAGCCAGTCACCTGGGGCGGGTGTGGGGGTGGGGGTCTCAGACACCGATTAGCTCAAGCCAGCCCACGGCCATCGTTACACGAGGACGAATCAGCTTATTACCTGATATGCAAATGGCCTCGATTATGCCGGAGCCCCGGGGTCGAGGGAGATCAGGGGGGCCTCGTTTACCGATTTAGCCTGGAGCTCCAGGAGCCGCCGGCGGGGAGAGGGGTAACAAAGGAGGTTAAATACACGAGCGTCACGAAACGGATGACCCCCCCTGTCTGACCCCAGCTTTTTAGCGCCCCGCCGCTAGTTAGCATATGCAAACCCAGGCGGTGCTCTGCCCCTGATTGTACGCAGTTCCGCAGCGCGAGGTCTTACCCATAAGGCACCGCGGCTCGTTCAACTCCGAACAGTGGGCTGTCACGGAGACAAATAGAAGGGTTGCGGTAAGATGAAACTGCGCTCTTAGATTGGGGGGTTAGGGTGTGGCTCGCTACCAGCCGGACTCTGGGCAGAACAGAAAGCCCTTTTTTTTGGGGGAAGAGCAGAGGAGATGTCAGTCCCTCTGGTCATCCGTGGAGGAAAAACCGTTTGCAATCCCCAGCACCTGTTTCCCTTGTCATTTCTGGCAGCCATGATTTGCCAGGCGCTGAATCCAACTGAAGCCTATCGAGTCAAAATGGCAAACTCCTTTTCTACAAGACCCCACCTGAAACACCTGCGGGACAGTGAGTGCTGTTTAAGTACCAGCCCAGCATTGGACCGACCACTCCTGGTGTAAATCATGCGTTCAGGTTAGATCATATGGCATTCATCGCTTATTAAAGATGAATGCCGTATGATATAAAGAACCTATATTAATAAACCCTGGTGAATGGCACGAGCCATGACAATGCTTTTCATTAATTTTTTTTTACCCCCCTCCCCCCACATGTACTGGTTAGCCATTTGTCATTTTGACTCATTCTATTAACTGAGCTGACATCTGTAGCCCATAACATCTGTGGCCTACACGGCTACACAATTGGCGCCATTATTCTACCTCGCTAGCTCGTCGACGAACATTCGCTCGCGGTTAGCAGTAGGCGGTGGTGATTGAACGTGAAGCGAAACTAGTAAAAAATTAAACTTTTTTTTTTACGGTGCGCCATTTACAGCGAGTGTGAAATTTCGGCAAAGCGAGTTACCGTTTTGGCAGTTTGGGGTTTGCGGATATTCGGCTTTCCGCGAGAGCTACCCGGTCCGTTCACTGCTAATTTTGCGCGAGATGTACAGATGGCGCCGCGGACAGGCTTCTCCGCGTCCGCACGGTTGCCTTTGTGCTCTAATGGCTGATTCTATTTCTAGGTTTTTTTGAGTTATAGCCACTGAAACTCGCAGCCCCCCCCCCCCCCCTAGAGGACACGACTGCATAATATTGAGTCCAAACATTTCAGCGCCTTGAAAGATTATGATGATTCCATCGGGCTCAAAATCCCGCCTGTAACCCAGATAGCAGATGACAACATTCACATCATTTTATTAATGTTGTGGCAATGAATTAGGTTAGCAAATCAAATCAGTTTCCTTATTTTATATCTCTCTCTCTCTCACACACACACACTCTCTCTCTCTCTGTCTCAATCTTTCCCTTTCTTTCTCACACAATCAGAGAATTTTAAATTTTACATTTTATTTTTAATAGTTACGCAAACCTCTCGAAACTATGAAATGGTTTGCAAATAATTAAGTCAAGTCAAGTTGTTGAGCTCTAGTTCTGTAATACATACACACACACACACACAAACACTCTCTCTCTCTCTCTCTCTCTCTCTCTCTCTCTCTCTCTCTCTCTCTCTCGCACACACACAAATCTAAATGTACGCCCAAGGTAAAAACACATAAAATTTGTAACAAGGCTTTTCGACTCTTTACGACTGGAAGGAGGATGTCTCTCTCTCTTTGGCGGTCGGGCGAGGTCACAGCTGCCAGTGGAGCGCTTTGCTTTGGGGATGATATACTGAGGGGCCTCAGGAAATGTTATTTCTTCCATTCAGGCAATTTTCAGTGCCGCGGGACAGTCGTAGCCTTGACAACCTACCTGTCGGCGACTGCGCAGTTTGTGCAACATTGCAGGTCATCTCGTGTCACAGGTAAAGGCCTTACCTTACGGAGCTCACTGGTCAGTCCAGAGTGGGGGGGGGGGGGGGGTGGGTTTCATAGAGTTCCCCCTCAGACTATGGTAACACACCCCTCCCCCCCAAAAAAAATATTGATTGAGTCAATTTGTGCTGGGTTTGGGTCTGCAGAATGTGTAATAAAGGCAGATTCTGAAACAAAATGAATTGTGTCCACCTACTGTGCTCCCATCCCCGCCCCCCTACCGCTTGCCCAAACTGAGAGATGTCATTTTGTCAGTCCCCCCCCCCCCCCCATTTAATCTCCCCTCATATTTGGTTTTAATATTGCCTCTGCACAGCAGCACTGAGCCTGAAGGGGAGCAATAACACAATAATTATGTGACTGTAAAAAAAAAATAAATAATTTGATTTGTTTTGTAATACGAATGGTGCCATTAGACGGATTCAAATAAACACTTGTCCTTTTTGACACGCGATTAAATTCCAATGTGTTCATTAAATTTTATTATTATTGCTCTTTTTTGCTGAGAGACACCACGCACAAAGACACTTCATGGGAAATTAGGAGAGATAAGAAAGACTCAGCCTGAATCCCCCCCCCCCCCCAAAAAAAAAAAAAAAAAACTAGTGGAAAGATAAACCACCCAGACAGCGATGGCCAATAAAGGCTGTTAACATGATGACTGGGAATTATTAATTTTTTCTGTCTGCATATTTTGATCTCCATTAGCTTTTACACATGCAGCAGCTACTCTTCCCTGGGTCCTCACAAAGCACAAAAACATGACATATTACAGGACACAGTAATACACACAGAAACAACACAAAGACAAAGCTTGTTCTGGACTGTGGACTGGTGATTCTAAATAAGCTGATTGTATAATTACTGATACTGGTCTGATGGAGGAAATGGTATTGTTTTGTGTTCAGTTGTGTTTTCCCCCATGTACACAGATCTCTGATCACTTGAAGATCAACCAAATGGATGTACTGTACAGGCATGCAATGTTGAGTCCCTTTTGGTCACACCTAATCTTTACTCGGGCCCCCCCGCTGGTGCCATGAGCTTCCCTATACAGCCAGGACAGGTGAGTCACTGTCTGTCTTCCACTGCCTGCCTAACCCTTTAAGCCATGAGATCACAAATATGTGAGTAGAATGTTCTTTACTGAACATTCTAATGCTGACATAACAACCACTGCTGATAATAGACAGCGACGAAGTTCTAGAACACTGTTCTAAAAGATGTTCCAAAAACTTACTCTGCGTCGCGTTAAGCAGTAGCTTGGCTCAGTTAGTGTTCAAACTAAGGTTAATACTTTTTTCTCCTTTTCTCCCAAATTTGGGATGCGCAGGCGTGTTGACATGGCAACGCTCATCGCGTCACCTAGCGGACGAGCAGCCGCCGTTTCTTCCCGCGCCGCTGTTGTCGAGCCAAGTTTGCGCAGACGTGAGTCACCTGCGGCTGAGCAGGTGAACCTGCACGCTCTTCTGCAATGTTTCTCGGTTTTGAAACATATCTGCTGGCGGCATGTGCTGAGAGAATTACAACGAGGGGTTCATGCAGCAGATGTGAATATGCATATACAAACGATCAACGTTCAGTTTGTAATTTAGCATTGAGAGGCTTTTTCAAAGTGACAGTTTATCACAGTCTGTTAAGTCTATGGGAGAGGAGTTATGGGCCGTCAAACAAGGCCTCGAGTAACTTGTAAAGCAGTGCTTGTCACTGATAAGACCTTTTTCCCTTGGGAATGTTTTACTTAGAATTAGTTATTCTGCTTGTCCTGACATTTTACGCTCTCTTTGAAGAGTCTGAAGGCTCCGCACAAGTTCAAACACAACATTCAGTGTAAAATTCTCATGCGCTCTCTCATAAGCCGGTCTATCTAGCACGGCCTGCTAAATTATAGATCTCAGGCTCCTTGTGTTTGAACAAGGCAACGGCACATAAATTATTGCGCTTCGCTAAAAGCGGCTCAATCCGAGTCCACGGTCAAGAGCGCGTTTTTCACTCTTCAAGAGGCTGTTTATAAGGGCGATTTGTCAAAAAACGCCGGAGGTAAAAACAAAACTCTTCAGATGGAGTGGTCGTCTACGGACTGCGGCGATGTTAGGGTGCGCGCGAGCGTGTGAGGTGGTCTGCCGTACGTCAGCCGGCGCGGAGCGACGGGGGTGGGTCCGAGAACTCCCAGGGTCATGTGACCGCGGCAGGCACGGCTGACCCCGGGGAGGCGTGTCTTCAGCGTGTCACGTGACTTCACTCGTTTCGGCGCGGAGAGAACATTCCGGAACGTGCAACGGCAAGGATAAAACGGAAGGAGAAGGCACAGAATTATTTCTCCTTCCCTTTAAGTGGAGTGGTTTCCCAACAGCACGCCTGCATGTCTCATGTTCGTGTTCATACGCGTCGCTAGTGTTTAATATGGCCCAGTCTCCGTGCTTCCTTTTAATGAAGACTCAGCCGAAACAGGAAATCTAAATTCTGATTTTTTTTTTTTGTGAGAGCTCCCTGTCTCAGGGACTTTTCCACTCGTCAGTAATGATTCATCGTGTGCAGCTCAGCGAGCATTAAGAGCCGAGATACCTGCGCCTGCAGCCTTTGTTTAAACAACCCTGAACCTTTCACACTCCCTGATTTTAATTCACAGGCAAATGAGCGATCATGCAGAGTTTAATCATTTTCGTATTTTTGTGGGATTTCCGCAGTTTTGGGCAGCAGCTGCTGTTAAGGTGCTGAGAGAACATCTCTGAAGGTTTCCAGCCCTCAGGCGGGCTTGGTCTGCTTCACTCTCTCTCTCTCTCTCTCTCTCTCTCTCTCTCTCTCTCTCTCTCTCTCTCTCTCTCTCTTTCTCTCGCTCTCACTCTCTCCCTTTCTCCCCCCCTCTCTCTCTCTCTCCCTCTCCCTCTCTCTCTCCTCTCTCGCTCTCTCTCCTTTCTCTCTCACTCCCTCTCCCTCTCTTTCCTTCCCCCTCTCTCTCTCTCTCTCTCTCTCTCTCTCTCTGTCTCTATCCCTCTCTTTCCCTGGCTCTTAATTACTTTAACTGAGAGCTGCTGTGCAGGGGCTCAAGTCACCTCACCCACAGTTCACAATCAGGAGCTAATTGAAGGGCACCAATAAACACAGCAGGAAGCTGGAGCCCTTCCTGATGAACAGGGGATGAGAGAGAGGGAGAGAATGAAAGAAAGAATGAGGGACCGTATGTGAAGAGTGGTGTTCTCTCTTCACTGACTGTCTATTACTGTGCAGAAATAGTTTTCCCATGGGTGGCCCGAATGGCTTCTCTCTCTCAAGACAAATGCAAACTCAATTTGCACAAGGTGAAAACTCAGGCAATGTTCCCGAGGCTTGTGTGAAACTTTTCCAGGACAAGAAGTGAATGGAGATGGGGCGTAAACTCAGTGATTGGCACTGAATCGACGGTCCCAGTGTACATGTAGCGTACATTGGCATATTGTAGCTGAAATTGTTCCAAACAGCCACAAAGCACTTGTTAATGTGTGACTCTGCTCCCAAGAAACCAGTTGGGGCAGAGTCGAATGTTTCAATTGATCAGTTACCTGCGGGGCAAAAACAAAGTCCCAGAACTTCCTGTGACTTTTTAGGCTCAGGGCCCGAGTCCCGCTGTCCTACCCTGGAGTGCTTTGGGTCCCATTACAATGAGCCCTGCAAGCTCTTTTGCCTTCGGTGTTCCAGTAAAAAAAAAAAAAAATGACAAAATAAGTTAGAGAATTTGCAAAGCTTGTAAAGTTTGTAAATTGACTGTGCGGCCGCAGAGGCAATAAATAATGTAGTTATAATAACGGGGGGGGGGGGGTATGCAGCCGAGAATGCATATTTATGCCGCCGGTCGCCGACGCGTCGCCGCCTGTCTCTTCCTGAAGTGGTTTTCCGCCGGGTTGGAACAATGAACGCTCGGCGAGGGGATACTTCACATATAATGATGTTACCGCGGAGACAGATCGGAGACGGGGATCTCCTAATTCATCCTCGCGCGTCGCCCAGCGAAAAAAAAAAAAAGCCGCGATAACGCCTTATCCCCCCTCTGTAAGCATAATATTTTTAGCGATTTGCATTAGCTTCCCTCAGGAAATGTCATCAATCTTCGCACGCCGAGCCCTCGTAAGATAAGAGGACGGGCGAGAGAGAGAGAAAGAGAGAGAAAGACTTGTTGGAGGAGGGTATAGTTGCGGGTATCTTTGAGTACCTCTTAGTTTGCTTCCAATTCATCCTGCCCCATTGTAATGAATATCCTGACAGACAATTTAGCGCGCTGTGCTATGTTGGATTAATGAGGGAACTGAGTGCAGCTGCTGAGCACAGATAGCACCAGTGGTTGTATTTACCCAGAGTATTAAACCATTGGTACACAAATACTATGTATAAAAGTGTGCGTGTGTGAGTGTGCGTGCGTGTCTGTGTGTGCGTGTGCGTGTGCGTGTGCGTGTGTGAGTGTGCGTGCGTGTCTGCGTGTGCGTGTGTGCGTGTGTGTGTGTGTGTGTGTGTTCTGGATCTTTTAACGTGTTATTACTTAGTCTATGTGAACCAGTTTAAAGATGTGTGACTGTCACAGTAGGGGAGGATCCATATGGATGCTATATACTATTATAAGCCATGGTGTGACCTCACAGTCATTGAAAGGTTTTTTTCTTGGGGGGGGGACATACAGTTTTTCGGTTGTAGGGTGGGCATTTTCATTTCTGCTTGAGTCTCCTGGTTTTCGTTTTTACCTCAGCTTCAAAAGCCAGGTCCCTTTCGGGGAGCCAGAGGAGGTGAATTAACCAGCTAATCAACTGCTTTAATTGGTCAATTAAGTGCAGAGTAACAGCACAAACCAACTGACCCCGTGTCTCCCCAGTTGCAGAATTCTGGCCCAAAACGTTGAGTTTGTTTACTTTTCATTTCTTATCCGGCGCTTTGTCCTCATGCGAGACTGCGTTGTGTGTTTGACCAATCGAAATGCGTGATTTAATCTCCAATCAGCTCTGCATTGCAGAGCTGGGCATTGTGGTGACTCAGCATTTAAAAAAAAATTTATTTAGTTATTTTCCGCTACAGCTCTCGGAGTTTTCTCTCTCTCTGCAGTCACTCCGTCAAGGTGATCGCCCATCCGCTGGGCGCATACAAAACACCAAACATGGCCGCCGGGCGCGTTTCCTCCCCTCGCCTAAACCGGCCCGCCTTTTCCGAGCCGCCTGTCCGCGGCAACCCCCTGAAGGCCGGACGGGCGTTCTGACTGGCGCGTGGAAAAATTCGCCCGCGCACCCGGAGGAACTCCACACATCCACAGACGGGTCCTGCGAGTCCGTCTCTCTCTTTCTCCCCCTCTCTCTCTTTCTCTCTCTCTCTCTCTCTCTCTTTCTCTCTCTCTCTCTCTCTCTCTCTCTCTCGCTCTCTCTCTCTCTCTCTTTCTTCCTCTCCCTCCCTCGCTACCTCCCTCCTCTCTCCCTTTCTGTTTTTGAAAATCCGAACCGTGGTGACAAGGCCCGAATGAGGAATTGGGCTTTTTTTTCCCTCCACCCTCCAGGCCACGTTGGGTCAGACTGCTTTAGATCTTCCATGTAACTCCCAGTGTTCCTCTGCGTCCCCAGAAGTATCTCTGCAGCGTGCGTACGCAGCACGCTACACACACACACAGCGCGTCCCCACGAGGCCTGAACAGCGACGAAAACAACAACACCAGCACTGCTACTTTTTAAATTTTTTTAACATTTGAAATCTGAACTTTTTTTTTTTTTTTTTTACATTATTATCTCCATAAAGAATGCATGTCCTGGAGGAAGACACCACTCCAGTGAGTTCCCAGTAAACTGCTTTGACATCACAGGGCCTTGTGAGACCCACCTCAGCCTACCCCCCCGCCTAACTGAGTCCCGACGTGACTCCCCACAAGAAAGAGTCTGGGGGGGGGGGGCAGGGGGAAGGGGGGGGGGGGTGTGGTGCGCCATTCTAAGTCTGGCCACTAAACTCACATTTTAATTGAGTCCCCGCTGAGTTTGCCAGGAGGGGCTTTTACAGAGTCTGGGCTTTAAACAGATGGCACACTATTTTTATATACACCTTCTGTCACACGCGCTGCTCCTCTCTCTGCCCCCCCCCCCCCACATTCCCCAAACGACAAAAAAATAAGAGGGGCTCCATTTAATGGGCTCCCCTGGGCCCCCTACACCCCTCCCACTCACGGCTTTGCCCAGTGCCAGGTTCACGCACACCTGGAAAAAAGAAGAATAACATGAAAAAAAATTTAAAAAACACATTTGGGAGTTTGACAATTAAAAACAACAACAACAATAACAACACTCCAGCATTTAATAATAAAAAAATGAAACCGTGTAATAAAAGTCAATGTTAAGCATTAAGTTTCTCGGAGGTAGTGCGACTTTGGTTTTTGGAAGCTGGCGCTAGATTGAGCATAAGAAAGGCATAAAACTGTACTGTTGAAAGATGAGTTTTTGAGAAATTTCTTGGGAATTCAGATGATGCGGACTTGAACGACGTCGATAATCGCGATCGGGGACATTTTTGATAATGGCGTTGAGACCTTCTTTGACAATAATCTGCACCGACCGAGGTCATCTGCCTTCTTCAATTTAATCTTGACGTTTTGAAACTTAATGTACCGAGAAAAAAAAAAAAATTACCCTGGGTTATATATGCGCATGTAGTACAACTCTCGTGTGTTTTCTGTTTGTTTGTGTTTTGGCCTTGGAGGCTTCGCAGCCGTGAATGTGGCTGAGCATTATGCTAATGCCGCTCGAATCATTCAAATGGCATCAATGAGAGGTGCGCGAACACGTGAAATTGCCCATCCAGGCGGAGGGAAGCACAAACGGGGATGAGAGGTGTCCTTATCCAAAAGCGAACGGCTGCAGCAGGTGGCGAACATTAAGCCCTTGGCTCAGAGCTGGGGAGGGAACACAATGGGAGAAATTCGGCGCCTAACGTGCCTCTGCATTTCCCTGTGTGGATGATGAGCTGTGGGATGCGTTCTCTGTGGTGATGTGGGGGGGGGGTGGTGGATCCAACTAAAGCCGGATTTTTCTACGCTCGTCCGATTCGGAGGAGGGGTTTTTCGGCTGTGTGACGGGCCTAGAAACACGATTGGTGCAGCCGACCGGGACAAACGGCAAACATGATACAAAACAAGTTGAAAATAAGAAAATAAAACTAAGTTCATTTTTCATTTGCATATCCTCTGAAGACCCAGTGATTCATTATTGTCCCCTGTGTGGGGCATGAGTCCCTGGTCTTTAATCTGAAGAACCATGTATTGTACTGTGTTGACGCGTGTACTGCAAGAGATATTCAATAACGGTAAAATAAACTATATTTTTGAAAATGAAAATACTTGAGGATGTACTGAACCACCAGAAAGTTTCCCAAATTGTGTTTAATCCCACTTTGCATTCTTTTTCTCTGGCCCCTCTATAGGCTTCCCCCCTAGCTAACATGACTGACGATTGTTGCTTACTTTGTAGTGAAGTACAGTGTGACTAAAAAAAAAACGTGTCAAGAGCCTGCAGGGGAAAGACAAGGTGCATGCTGGGAGGAGAGAGAGGGTGAGGGATGACTCATCGAGTGGTGCTGGCGTTCCCTGTTACCAGAGGATTTGACTCATAACTAACGCACGGCTCCTCTCGCTGTGGGCCAACAGCACAGGCCCCTTAATCCCATCAGACCCGATTCGGCCAGACGCCTCTCGGGACGGCCGCCCTGCACCGGTGTGAACGAGCGGGCGAGGCTTTTCCCAGGATGCATCACTCATCATCTAACTTCCACCTGGGTTGTGCCTACAGTCTCAGAAACAAAGCTACAGTGGAGGTACAGTTTTGTTCCTCTAAGGAACACATTTCCCAAATGTCCCTAGGAAGTACAATAATGTTCTATTTTGGTACTAGTAAGTGTCTTGTACAAGTAAAAAAATGGTACAAATGAATTATGTATTGCTGGCTAAGGGTTCAGGTTTATGAGCCTTTAACCTACCACCGCAATGACAGGTGCGTGTACCTTTTCAAGTGCTTTTTTGTGCCTATTTTCTGAGCGTATACAAAATGGCGCCTTACTGTGTTACTTCCGCGACCAGTCGTAACGCCTTCTGCAGACACGTCTGCATGTTTAGCCGCATTTTTCCGAAAGGACGGTTTTTTGAACAAAGGATCAATAACGCAAAAAGAGGAAGAGAGAGAGAGAGGCAAGGGACGCAAAGAGTCATGTGACCACTTTGCTCTCTCGCTTTGCTTCTGTTTTTTTATTATTTCCGTTTTATCAGCTGCTCCCAGGCGTGTAGCAGACAGTTTATCCGGAGTGAAATAGCCGTTAGACGCAGGACGAACGGTTTGCGAAACGCGCTACAGCAATCCACCATTTTCCTTCCGGCGTGATTTAATGGGCAGATTTCATGTAAAATATGACGGTCTTGTCGTGTGTGTTGTTTATCCATTTTACTATTTCGCATTTGAAGGACCGTAACGTTTTTTTGTGTGTGTGTGTGTGTGTCATGATGAATCTATTTCATTTTTGCATTTTGTTTATTCTACGTTTTGTCTCCTGAGGGGAAAAGGAAATAGAACTAGGGGGAAAAAAAGAAAAACAATAGCGCTAAATGATGAAAAAACGCAATCTTTGCACATTTTGAAATCTGTGGTAGAATGCAGATACTGAATCTATGCTACCTGCTCAATGTAGCATAGATTCTCGCAATCAATAGCACATTATAGCGAGACACGAATTCCACCATTATTTACAAATATACAAATGATGTTTTGGTCTGGAAGTAGATCACATTCACTTTATGACATGTCAAATTATTCATCTCCATTCAGCTGTGGGAGAAGAGAAAAGCCAGAAAAATACATATATTTTCTCCTTGAATCTCTCCCTCTCGCCATCCTTTCAATATCTCCCTCCTTTTTTCTGTTAAATTTCAAAACCTCACTTGCATAGTTAATATACCAGGTGGATGGATGGAATTTAAATATCAAAAAAAGAGAGAGGAAGACCTGAAATTCCCTTTGGAGTTGCACTAGAAGGCTGGTGTCTGCCAGGTGAAGCAGTAGCGGTGAGCTGTGCTGTTGCTTTAGGAGGTGCTGCCAAATGCGTGCCGTGGCACCCATCTGAGCGTGCTCACAAATAAACCTGTTCCCCCTCCTGAGGGAGCGACGCTCGGACAGCGAGGAGCGCGGTCAAAGGCCCCGGAGACTGCAGTCTATGAGAGGGAGAGAGAGAGCTGGGAAGAAGGGAGAGAGAGTGGTTGGAAAGAAGGGATAGAGGGAGAGAGAGTGGTTGGAAAGAAGGGATAGAGGGAGAAAGAGTGGTTGGAAAGAAGGGAGAGAAAGAGAGGGAGAGAGATTGAAAGAACAGAAAAAACCGGGAGATATTTAAAGAATGTAGAGGGAGAGATTGAAAGAAGGGATAGAGAGATAGAAAGAATAAAGAGATAGAGAGTGTGAGAGAATGAGAGAGATAGAGAGAGATTGACTGACTGCGGGCTCTCTATGGTAATGGGCCTGAGATTGGCGGCTGGGTGAAAATGAAAGAGAGATATTGACAGATTGCACATCTTTTGCCGAATATTAATGCACGAGTCATTTTTTTTCTCTTTTTCTGGTCTCATTCACTGGTCTGAGTGGAAAAACCTGATCGGACTGCAGACAGGTGAGCACGCCGGCTTTTTTAAGTCTGGCAAGCAGGAGGGTCAAGCGAGGTCACTCTAGATGTTCCTCCATTTTGTGGTTCACTTGGCCGAAATGCAAATCGGGTTTGAAGCGACATAAGTGAAGCCTTGATTGTTTACACGCATTTATATAAGCGCATACACTCCAGACAGAGGTGTTAAGAAATATTAGCATCAGCAAATAACATTTATGAATTTTGTATTCAGGCGGGGGTGGGGGGTTGGGGGGAAACTCCAGTAATAGACGGTGAAGTGTCACGGTTTTTTACGAAGACTCATTTTTATTTCCTCGCTTTTTGTGCTGTTTGTGGAAATCTCTCACCCGGAGATTACCGTATGACAAATTCATTTATCCCCCCATGTGTCTTTTTTTCTCTTCTTTCCGTGGCTTCAAGGTGACGTGACGGCACTTTTTAGATACGACTTCATGGGTCCCCCGGGTGCCATTTTCCTACCCTCCCGCTTGTCAAAATTTCATATCGCGGCGAGCGGTTTGAGAGCGAACATGTCATTTCCTGATTGCAATCACACGGCGATGGCTGCCAGTTTCATAAATAGCGTTGTGTAGGGGGACGTCGGGAGAGCTTAGCCGATAAGTTCGGTCTCTGCAGCTGCCGGCTTGGCCCCTGAAGCCTCCCGGTGGCACACAGAGTCGGAAGCTGTGGTTATGTTATTGCCGATAATGACGGGGAGTTTTTTTGTTTTTTTTTAAGCCACGGGGGCAGGTGGCGTTATAGTGTAGTGCGGTGGTTAGCGAACTGGACTTATTGCTCCCGGAGATTGCGGGTTTGATTCCCAGGCCGGGGCACTGCCAATTGGGTATCTGAGCAAATTACTTGCTAACCTTGAATTGCTTTTGTAAATAGCTGGCTGTATTAACGAAAATTGTGAGTGTCTGTTAGAAAAATGGATGAAAATGGAATGTAATTTGGGGAGAAGTCTGACTCCAGTCAGCATTTGTCCATAAATCCGTGTTTTCTTTTTTTTTCCTTCACAAATGGGTTTGCGTTTTGTTCTGTTTCTGGTGACGGCTGAACTTTCCAAACTACATTCGCGATAGAAACGTGCACTTAACTGTGAGTTAAATGCAGATCTGAATTAACACATTTTGCGTGTACTCACCACTGGGAAACAAAGACCGAAAGCAAGAATGCATTTTATTGTTTTTGTTATTTAGCTCAGCACTCATGAAATCCCCACTGTTCAAATATTTTTCGAGATGCATTCTTGCTCTCCATCTTTGGTTCCCCGAACGTTCCCAGAATGTTAGTTTCAACATTCCAGTGACCCTTGACCTTGAGCATAATTTTGAAGTCAAAAACCACATTGCAGGAACTGCAGTCCATTTAAAAAAATATGGACTTGAACCAACATTGGCCTTATCTGGAAACAAAAAAAAAACACAGTCTAATGCAAATAGAGTGTATTGAAATATTTTTTTAAGTGAATAGACTTTTAAATATTTATATTTTACAAGAGTGTTTTAGTAAAAGGGAATTAGCAAAACGTATCATTGCAATATTGGAAAATGGCAATTATTTGTATATATTCCCATATGTTACGTTTTACAAAATTGTGATAATATCTTTCAATATTGCAATTTATTGCAATTTCTGTTAAGATTGACACTGTTGCAAATATTTAATGTGTAGATTAATCCGTTCTTCCTTTTCATTGCTATTTAGTTAATTATCAACTGCAACCTCCGTCTGTGAACATTAAAACTCAGACTCTAAGAACCGCTTTTTAAAAATGCAGTTGAACTGCGCTGTACAATGGCGATTAAATATTAACCAGGGTAGTTTTATGAAGCGTACAGAACTTTAGAAGTCAAAGGAAACCATGAAACTACTTCTGCTGTGATTACCCAGCCCACGAAGCACAGTGAGCTATTCAGAAGCAGTCGGATAAAACTTTGATCATCCTTTTGTATTAATCTTCATGGGCATTTTCCACCTGACAATTAGACCTATTTTTTTTTTTTTTTTGCGAAGGAAGGTCTTTTAAATATATAATAAGTTCAAACAAATTTAACCTACTGCCTGTTGAATTTACATTTTAGTAAAAAAAAAAAGAAAAAGAAAAGACAGAGTTGCCTGGAGGGAATCCTTCCAGTCATATCTTATAGTCTGTATGTATTTATATACATAAATGTCATTAAGAAGAAGAAAATGTCAACCATGAAAATGCAGGCCATGAATTAAAAAAAAAAGACATCACAAATAAATCAGTGGACAAATGGATTAATCTAGGAAACTAACGAAGAGGGGCCGGGCGGTTTGTTTATCAAATAACAATTCATTCAGGGATTCGGGGCCGGCCGTGGCCTCTGCCTGAAAGTGCATTACGGAACTCAAACAAGTGATGTTTGCAGTCTGTCAGGGGAAGACCCCCCCCCCCCCATGTGTGTGATCATAACGGCACATCTTCAGTGAATATTTACGGGGTCGTGGGGGTCACTGATCTAAAAACACCTCTTTGAAATGACACGGGCGCCCTTTTCCAAATCCGCCTCCGACAGGGGGTGGGGGGTGGAGGGAATGATGGGCGCGGGGCGGGCAAGGAGGGGGGTGCGGTGAGGGGGTATAGAAATAAGGGCCCGGTGGCCACGATTTTCGGTAAATAGATTTGCCCGAGTCCTCCATGCACACAGCAGCTGGGCTCGTATCATTACCGCATCCAATCAGAACTCAGATCTGCACACCATGTGACGCGTCGTAAATCTCGTGGCTTAAGAACACTTTACATGCAAGAAAAAAAAATGCTTAAAGACGTGCTTAACCCCTAGCTCTATAAATGTTCTATTTATACCGCTCGCCAGTGGGACTAGGGTGTGAAAAACTCATCCCAAACTTTCTTTCATGTTTTTCCTCATAACTCCGTGAGTTGTCGTTGAGCATTTTCACCACGTTGGACTTTGACCTTGACCGAACCCAATTATAATTTAGGACGCGCGCGCGTCGTCTCCCTCGACGTTCCGTCTTTTCGCGCCGGAGTTTTCCGACACCTGCCGCATCCACGCCGCTAACGCTCTTTGAACTGTGGTGTAGAAATTAATTACGGCTAATTCAGCATGGATGCCGCCGGGGACGCCCCGTTTCAAGGGAAATTACGGAATGGCTCTGATTCCATTAACGGTGATACCGTCCTCTTTTCCCCTTTGGTGTAGAAGCGCCAAAGGAGAAGATGTTTTCGAATGCTCTTTGCTATGTGTGACTGTTTCAATAACACACATTTATGCAGCCTGTTAACCATCAAAACCCCAGTTCAACTCATTCGATAATCTAACAGTGTTGTACATGATTAAGCATACTCAATGCCCTTGTGGGAATGGAATATATTGAAAATATATTGAAATAAAATATAATACCCAGATATCGTAACACTTTGCAATGTAGGGGGAAATAGGTTAACTGTCATTTTGAGAAATTGCTTAAAATGATTTTTACAGAAACACTGCTGTGTAAATATATTTATCATTATCTTAAAAAGTCCACACAAAAACTTTTTGGCATATCTTCAACTTCTGAAAGGATGTAAACTTCTATTGTCCTTAGATTGTGGTTCTTCCCTTCTAGGGTCGTTCTATATTGATCGCCATGAGAGGGCTAAGCCCTTTATCCTGACAGAAGAAAATATCACTGAGCATGAACCTGCAGACTTACTTCAGTTCATATTAGTGTTGATGTGCTGAACTGTGCTGCTTGGACTTAACCCTTACCATGAGCTCAATATGGATACAGGCCTCCAAAAAGGAAAGCGTTTCAGTTACACACTGTGAAGTCTCAATTATTAACATAAGGTAACTGACCTCACTGAGCATGGAGAGATCTTTCTTCCAGAACTTACTCTGATATAGCCAATTCACTTGGTCATGAGCAGTTTCGATTCTTCTGGATTCATGATGACATTTGATTGATTAAATAAATCCAAGTAGGGAAGTCAACTTAGCGTTCAAGCATAAACTGTAGTACAGAATCTATCCTCGTTTTAACTCTGAGGAGAAATATTAAATATTAACGTTGTTTCTTACAGTACTAAACGAGCATAAGCCTCACTTCAGCCTCCTGAAAATCCAGGCTAAAGATTTAAGCCGTTAAATATATTTAAAGGTCACAAATGAAAGGTGCACTGTGTCTAATTTATGGCAATCAATACCATTGCTGCATACAGAGAGAACAGTTGAATTGTTCAAGCGATCTTTATTCTATTAGGACGTGCAACCTTGCACTCCTCATTTCTTAGAGAAAGCCTGTTTTTACATAGCCTTTCATCCTGTCATTAATCAGCCTCTATCAACGGCCGTAAGAAAACTTTGCAGAAAACCAAAATTTGGGCCATCCGTCATTCTGCTAAAATTTTAAACACGAAAAGATAAATACGTTTTTTTTTCTTCTTCTGCTTCTCTTGTCAAAAGCCGATCGTATCTCTCTCCTCATAATAGTTAGCCCGTCCTCCTAATCGATGAGGTCTCTGAGCAGAAAGGACGGCGCACGCGCTGTCGCTTTAAGATAGCCTTGCTCTACGGCGGTAATTTGGTTGCGGGCAATGAATGACCCGCGCATATCGGGTCATTTATATAACCGAAAGAAGCGAAGCCAAAAATCTGATCGCTGACCTGAAAGGCATTGTGTTGCATCTCATAAATCCTAAAAAAAACTTTTGAGCGGGCTATTCAATCTTCTTTCACCGACTTAATCCAATTGGAACTCAAAAAAGGTCACCTACAGTACCTGTACATTGATTAACGTAAAAGCAGAGAACCAAAGACAAGATAAAGTCAGATTATTATTATGTGTCTTTTTTAATGATGGGATTATTCATTTTAGGGTGCACCCCCCCCTCCCCCCAATGTTAAGGCTGTCTCTTTCTTGCCGTAGACCTGTCCTTGGCACTCTGTGACTCCGCTGTAGTTGGAGGCTGGAGACAGATGGCCCGACCCAGTATGGTGTGTTAATGGGAGGTAATTCCACACCATCTCAGACACACGGATTACTCAACCTTTCACCTCCTCCAGGGCTTACCCTATCAATCTCTCTCTCTCTCTTTTTCTCTCTCCCTCTCTTTCTCTTTCTCTCTCATTCTCTCTATCTCTCTGTCTCTATCTCTCATTCTCTTGTTCTTTCTTTCGTTCTCTCTATCTCTCTCTGTTTCTCTCTCATTCTCTCACCTCTTGTTCTCTTGTTCTCTCTCTTGTTCTCTCTCTGTCTCTACCCCTTGTTCTCTCACACTCTCTCTCTCTTTCTTTCTATCCCTTGTTCTCTCTCTCCCTCCCCTCTCTCTCCTTCTCTCTCCCTCTCCCTCCCTTCTCTCTCTTTCTTTCTCTCTATCCCTTGTTGTCTGTCTCTCTCCCCCTTTCTTTCTCTCTCTCTCGCTCTCCCTCTCCCTCTCTCTCTCTCTCCCTCACTCTCTCTCTCTCTCTCTCTCTCTCCCTCGCTCTCTCTCTCTCTCTCTCCCCCTCGCTCTCTCTCTCTCTCTCCCTCGCTCTCTCTCTCTCTCTCTCTCGCTCTCTCTCCCTCTCGTTCTCTCTCTCTCTCTCCCTCGCTCTCTCTCTCTCTCTCTCTCTCTGTTTTCCGCTTGCGTTTGATGGCGATTCAGACATAATGATTTCATTTGGCAAGCGCCATTGCGGGGTGGGGTTGGTGTGGGTGGGGGGGAAGTTAATCAGCAGCCGGGGTATGCCGTAAGTGGCACATTCAGCTCTCAGCTGGCACTGCTCGACTAAGTGAAGGTTTATGGTGGGGGGTGTCCAATCTTATCCGGAAAGGGCCGGTTGTGGGTGCAGGTTTTTGTTTTAGCCCATAACACTACAACACCTGATTCTACTTACCACGGTTTCGACTGAAGAGCATTATTTGTTAAATAGTTAATTCGGGTGTTGTAGTGCTTTTCGGATAAGATTGGACACCCCTGGTTTATGGTCTGTAAGTGCTATTACCTTTTTATAGTCTGTGGTGAATTGATGATACAGAGAGGAAGCCTTTTTTTTTTGGCCAGATGTTTTGTTTTTCCCTTTTTTTTATCGAGCAGTTTTGGGCAGGTTTCTGATTTTGTTGAACCTACTCAAACTTTGTTTACAAATAGATTAAAGAGTAAGAAATAATTAGGCTTATTTGCACATTTAATCATACATGTCAGGTTGATTTAATTAAGGTGTCAGTCTTGGGCCTTGAGACCTTTGGTGGGCGTGGCCTCTGTAGTGGGTGGGGCTAAGCACTGTGGTTGGTGTGGCTAGTGTCTGTTGTGGATGTGGACTTTCTGATATCTAGAGAAAAACTGATGTTTTTTCTTTCTTTGCCACTTACTTTAAGGGTTGCGTGATGGACTGTAATTGTTGCCATCATGTATATTTTTGAGCACAATGACAGTCATTACTGCAATTGGGCACATTGGCTTTCTTTTAGTATTCTTATGTAATCACACCTGATGACCCTCCAATCTTCTCAGCCCCTGTAAAATGTTTCTGAAGGGAAAATAAAAAAATAAAAAAAAACTCAAATCTATTGGCCAATGCGCAATATGACATGATATATGATAGCCAATCGGAAGCGCGACCATGAAGCTTCCGAGTTATCGACGAAAAGACTACATGATCACATTGTTGCGTGGTCCCTCTGCTGATTGGCTGTCCTATCAACACAAGAAAATTATAACGAGTTGAAAAAACTTGGACTGACAGAAATCTGATTACATACCAGTGTATGGTTTCTTTAAACGTTCGATCACTCTAATTTGCTGGCTCTTTTCCATCATTTCCTCTCCAATTCCCCAAACAACTCGAGATGTGTGATTTGCATAAAGAACGGGCATGACAGGTGTGGAATTGGACCAGTTAAACAGGAAACTGGATGATATTTTCATTCATTCTTTTCTTTTTTTGCTGGGGGGGGGGCTCGGGGCACTGCAGAATCATGGATGGTAATTGGCTGCAGCCCTGGAGACTGTTGCCGGGGCAAGGTAACGCATAGCGATGTAATCATTATAGTGTGTCCTTCCAGGCTTCCGTAATGAAGTCCCCCTTTCATCACGGTGGTTAACTTCTGTTGAAGAGTTATTTCCACAGGACCGTCAATAACAAGGACAGTAGCGAGCTGACTCCTCATCTTTTTGCTTTCTTATTTCCATCTTTTTTTGGTCATTGGATTTCATGTTCAGTTACAGGTCTGTTGGGAGGGTTAGGGTGGGGTGGGGGGGGGTCTGGGGTATCCTTGTCAATTATATGGCAGTGTGCGGTTATTTATTTGTTTATTTTTGGGAGGGTTAGCATTGTGTCTGTTTATTGGGAGAATCTTTTTTTTTTCCTGTCAGGAGAAGAACAGAGAGAAGCTTCACCTCCCTGTGTGTCTCCCCATCCCCCCCCCCCCATTCCCCTGCACCCCCCCCCCCCCCCCCCCCCGAGCTCCAGACAAGCCAAGGCAAGCTGTCTCAGTAGGAAGCTGCATTTCGGATGTACCCTTCACCACTGACTCTGAGTTGTCATCCCTCTCCTCTACTTATTCTGTGTTTCAACCCGCCCTCCTCCTCCCCCCCCCCCCCCCCTTAATTACTCATCTTCTTAAAAACCCGCCCAAAGAAAACCCTATCCTGCCCAGAGGAATATTAAAAGGCTAACAACACAAAGCCAAAAAATATAACACACACACACAAAATAAACAGATAAGGCCTTGATGTTGGCAATGTTCTTTTTTTTTTCCTCCATAAGGACATTTCCACAGCTACTTTGTAATAGTTTTTTTTTTTTTGTTTGTTATAAATAAAAGTTTTATAAAGAATTTTAGCGAGACACAAAGAGGATACTCTGCGTCAGCATTATGTATTTTCATGAATTATTAAAATGAGTTCTTTTGTGGAAAATGTCCTTGGTAAGTGTGAAGGAAGCCGCTTGCTATTCTGTTCTGTTTCTGGGTAATGGCACACCGCGGGTGTTGTTGTTGTTTAGACTAATTATTAAATGTTGGCTGTTCAAGGGAGATTAATTTTTGTTTCTGTGCGTGTGTGTGTGTGTGCGTGTGTGCATGTCTGCTTATGTACCGCATGTGGTTCAGAAATATTATTCTCTACCCCCACTCCTACACCCCCCCCCCCCCCCTTTGTATCCATCTCTTATGTACCTTTTGTGTTAGAACTGAAGATTTGTATGCGTGCACTTGTGGGGAAGAGAGACATTGCCTGGGTAAAGGCATACATTGCTCAGACAATACCGGAACACAACATGCACAAGGGTCTGGATCCCATAGAGAGGAAGATGCACTATGGTGAAAGAAGCCATTTTCTATTTCCGAGAGGTAACTGAAATGAAGGAATATGTTTGTTTGTACTAGTTTTGCATGTATTGCTCTCTAAAACTTTCATTTTTTTAATACTTTTCAGTCCTTACTCTAACCACTATGTGCTATATGTGTCAAGAATTATGATTATTATTATATCAATGTTTCCAGACTCCAGGGGATGTTGAGGAGGAAGGGGGGGGGGGGGGGGGTCGGGGGTGGGGGGGCGGTGATGATCAAGCACTGTCACAGTCAATTCAGCTGCCGTCTACTTAGCGAAATACTGAGCAACATTTCCTCTTGTGGGAAACCCTTTATATTAAGGTGACAGTTAATCAAGCGCCTCTAGCGAACATTCATTAATATCTGCACGTGCCGAGCTTTGCACAGTTTGACCTACAAACACTCAGGCGTGAGCGAATAAAGACGTTCTGCGGTGCTCCGGGGGAAATCGTGCTTTTGCGAGATTTCCCAATTTCAACTGTCTCAAAAAAAACACATTTATAATTTCCATGATCCGTGTCTTTTCCAGCTCTATGTATAGATCACAGTTCAAAACGTACCGCCTGAGAATTGGGCAAAGGATTTTCATTTCATTCCCAACACATGAGATTCAGCTTCCGCCTTTCTGTTTCTGCAACATTAGAGCACATCCCTTTTCTTCATTTGCCGTGCAGTAGGGAATCCCTTCCTTGCTAATTTATTTGGTTTGCGTCGAATCACAAAGACTGCATAATGCATAATCAAAGAAGTGTAGGCAACAGAAAATAACTGCAAACTCAAACAAAAGAAAAAACAAAAGAAAAAGACAGTGTCGGTTTTCATTTTTTTAACTGAATAAATAATATTGCTCGGTGCTGATCACAAAAGTCATGTAGCTGTTTCTAATATCAGGTTCTAAAAAGCAAACTACATATGAATGGCTGAGCTCTGTATTTGCATCCCTCTCTATCATTCTCATAGTTCTTTATTTCATAAAGGAAGTAAAAAGTGAAAACAAAAGAAATGTAAATAAAAGAAAGAAAAAATGCAACAATTGCAATATGACAGTATGAACCATGAACAGTTTTTGGAAAATGAATCTTCTTTTGGAATGACATGTTAAGCTCTTATAACTGGCAATGTGAGAGAGACAGAGAGAATGACAAATAAATGGAGGGAGTGTGTGTGTGCGTGTGGTGTTTGTGGTGTGTATGTGTGCATGTGTGGTGTGTGTGTGTGTGTGTGCGTGTGAGTGAGTGTGTGCGTGTGTGTGAGTGTGTGTGTGTGTGTGTGTGCGTGTGTGTGTGTGTGCGTGAGTGTGTGTGTGTGTGCGTGTGTGTGTGAGTGTGTGAGTGTGCGTGCGTGTGAGTGTGTGTGTGTGTGCGTGCGTGTGAGTGTGTGTGTGTGTGTGTGCGTGTGTGTGAGTGTGTGTGTGTGTGTGGGTGTGAGTGTGTGTGTGTGCGTGTGTGTGCGTGTGAGTGAGTGTGTGTGTGTGTGTGTGTGTGTGTGCGTGTGAGTGTGTGCGTGTGTGCGTGCGTGTGAGTGTGTGTGTGTGTGTGGGTGAGAGAGCGTGATTAAGCAGGTGGCTGGCAGTCGGGCCTGTTGACGCTGGCAGCTCCAGACATGTGAGAACGAGCTGCTCTGCTGACATTCGGCTCCTGTCAGCTGAAGGTGTGATGTCAGAGGGGCAGGGGCACAGGTGCAAACACAGGAAGGCCTTTTCAGAGGAGCGACATTAGCCAAAGGTGGAACGAGGTCAGTCTGAGAGAAGCTGACAAGCCACACAAAAGCCTCTGCTAAATACTGACCCAGAAACCTCAGTCTGATACTAACCCAAAAACCTCTGCTTAATACTAACCCAAAAACTTCTGCTAAATACTTACCCAGAAACCTCTTAATATTAACCCTAAACATCTCCTTAAAACTAGCCTGTAAAATGACAGAAAAACACTTTAAAGGTCTCTGCTGATGGTATATGATGTCACTGCCTAACAGTCTGAGAAGATGAATGTGTCTGCTGATCTGAAAAGGTAGGTCTGCACTGGCCTTATTGGAGTAAGTGAGGATATCCAAATGTACCTGGGCCACTGGTGGCTAAGCCGGATTGGAACAGAACTAAAAAAATTGTCATTTTTCCATTGCAAAAAATAATTAAAAATATTTCATACTACAAAATGAATTATTCTAGCTTTACCTTAGTAGGCACAGGCACAGCCCTCCTTACCCACCCCTGTTCTAGAACATCAGGGGCCTCTTCCTTGTTTGCATCCAATCACAAATGCTGTTTTGGACAATCAGAACTTCAGTAGTGCACTGCAACCTATCTAGATTTGTTTTATGTATTTTCTTCTATGGTTAGAATGGGGCTGATTGCTGAGCTGTGCTCACGGCGAGTTCCAAACGCTTGAATAAAATGACCATAGATGGATAAGTAATGCCTAGCATCGTCTGAACATTCACCCCAGGAAATCCTTTTCAATTCTTTTCAATTCAAAGTGTATCCCCCCCCGCCCCCCCCCAACCTCCCACCCCCCACCATCTCTCCTTGTGCACAATGACTGAACGGTAATTCCGTTGCTGCCTGGAGTTACTTTTTCAGGTTTTCAGGTCCCAGATGGGCTGCTGTGATCGATCATAAGTGGTGAAATCTCAACCGCCCCCCCCCCCTCCATCATCACCCCCCCCCCTCCGGATTTAAGGCAATTTGTGCAACTTCATGGAGCTGTGGAATGGATGGCCAGAAGATAATGCTCATTACATTTGGTACTGTTAAAATTGTAATTGTAACTGTATTTTTTAATGTATATGTATGCATATGTGCGTGGAAGTGTATATGTATGTAATGCTTTGAATTCTTTCTGTATTACACTTTGAGCTGCATTTTTTGTATGAAAGGTGCTACATTGTTGCTCTTCTTCTTCTTCTTATTATTATTATTGTTGTTGTTGGTGTAATTGTTTTATTATTATTATTATTATTATTATTATTATTATTATGATTATTGTTATTATTATTGCAGTTGTTCTTGGTGTAATTGTTTGTACTATGATGATGATTATTAGTCTTATTATTTCTGTTGTTATTATGATGATTATAACAATTGTTATTATTATTGCTGTTATTGTTGGTGTAATTCTTCTTCTTATTATTATTATTATTATTATTGTTATTATTATTGGCTGGCAAACCAGGCAAACCTCTAAAAAAATAAAACAAGTGTTCAATGAAACATTCATTAGATTTCTGTTATTTTTTTCTGGTAGGAAACTCTGTGACATTTCTCTGCTTCCTTATCAGCACTGCATTCTTAATTAAATCACGGTGTTGGCATGGTGGATGTCTGGAGAGTGGGTGGGCATGCTGGGAGATCTGCATTAAAGCTGTTTCTATCAGGGTCATTAACAGCTATTACTCATGAGCAGATAACGGCGGTTCACTAGAGAGAAGAAGAAAAAACATAATATTTTCTTCAGAAACACAAAAACTCATGAACGCACGCACTATAGTCTTATGTCCAAAATGTGGAAAAACTGAAAAAATTTAAAATGCCTGTTTGTTATTCGAACAGATAGGCAATCATGATTAATTAACCTCCCAATTGAAATAGATGACTAGAGATGATTTGGATGGGATTTAAAATGAAATATCTATTTTGATGGAAAATCAAAAATGAAAAAATACTATAGTCTTATGTCCAAAAAGTGGAAAAAATTAAAGTTTAATTAACTTCCCCAATGAAATCAATGAGTAGATATGATTCTGAAGGCATTTATGAAGAAAAATCTATTTTTGGTGGATAATTGAAAATTACATAAGGCTTATGTCCAAAATATGGAAAAACTGCTAAAAATTTTAAAATGCCTATTTTCCATTCAAACAGATAGAGATTCATGTTTAATTAACTTCCCCATTGAAACGAATGACTAGATATGTTTCTGAAGGCATTTATGATGAAAAATATATTTTTGGTGGAAAACAGAAAAATACATAAGGCTATAGGCTTATGTCCAAAATGTGGAAAAACTGCTAAAAATTTTAAAATGCCTGTTTTCCATTCAAACATATAGGGAATCACGTTTAAATAACTTTCCGATTAAAATAAATGACTAGAAATGATTCTGAAGGTAGTTATGATGAAAAATCAATTTTCGGTGGAAAACGGAAAAATACATAAGGCTATAGGCTTATGTCCAAAATGTGGAAAAACTGCTAAAAATTTTAAAATGCCTGTTTTCAATTCAAACAGATAGGGGATCACGTTTAAATAACTTTCCCATTGAAACTAATGACTAGATATGTTTCTGAAGGCATTTATGATGAAAAATATATTTTTGGTCAAAAACAGAAAAATACATAAGGCTATAGGCTTATGTCCAAAATGCGGAAAAATTGCTAAAAATTTTAAAATGCCTGTTTTCCATTCAAACAGATAGGGAATCACGTTTAAATAACTTTCCCAATAAAATAAATGACTGGAAATGATTCTGAAGGTATTTATGATGAAAAATCAATTTTCGGTGGAAAACGGAAAAATACATAAGGCTATAGGCTTATGTCCAAAATGTGGAAAAACTGCTAAAAATTTTAAAATGCCTGTTTTCAATTCAAACAGAGAGGGGATCACGTTTAAATAACTTTCCCATTGAAACTAATGACTAGATATGTTTCTGAAGGCATTTATGATGAAAAATATATTTTTGGTGAAAAACAGAAAAATACATAAGGCTATAGGCTTATGTCCAAAATGTGGAAAAACTGCTAAAAATTTTAAAATGCCTGTTTTCCATTCAAACAGATCGAGACTCATGTTTAATTAACTTCCCCATTGAAACTAATGACTAGATAAGTTTCTGAAGGCATTTATGATGAAAAATATATTTTTGGTCAAAAACAGAAAAATACATAAGGCTATAGGCTTATGTCCAAAATGTGGAAAAACTGCTAAAAATTTTAAAATGCCTGTTTTCCATTCAAACAGATAGGGAATCACGTTTAAATAACTTTCCCATTAAAATAAATGACTAGAAATGATTCTGAAGGTATTGATGATGAAAAATATATTTTTGGTGGAAAACAGAAAAATACATAAGGCTATAGGCTTATGTCCAAAATGTGGAAAAACTGCTAAAAATTTTAAAATGCCTGTTTTCCATTCAAACAGATAGGGAATCACATTAAATTAACTCCCCCGGTGAAATAAATGACTAGAAATGATTCTGAAGGTATTTATGATGAAAAATCAATTTTCGGTGGAAAACAGAAAAATACATAAGGCTATAGGCTTATGTCCAAAATGTGGAAAAACTGCTAAAAATTTTAAAATGCCTGTTTTCAATTCAAACAGATAGGGGATCACGTTTAAATAACTTTCCCATTGAAACTAATGACTAGATATGTTTCTGAAGGCATTTATGATGAAAAATATATTTTTGGTCAAAAACAGAAAAATACATAAGGCTATAGGCTTATGTCCAAAATGTGGAAAAACCGCAAAAAATTTTAAAATGCCTGTTTTCCATTCAAACAGATAGCGACTCATGTTTAATTAACTTCCCCATTGAAACTAATGACTAGATATGTTTCTGAAGGCATTTATGATGACAAATATATTTTTGGTCAAAAACAGAAAAATACATAAGGCTATAGGCTGATGTCCAAAATGTGGAAAAACTGCTAAAAATTTTAAAATGCCTGTTTTCCATTCAAACAGATAAGGAATCACGTTTAAATAACTTTCCCATTAAAATAAATGACTAGAAATGATTCTGAAGGTATTTATGATGAAAAACATATTGTTGGTGGAAAACAGAAAAATACATAAGGCTATAGGCTTATGTCCAAAATGTGGAAAAACTGCTAAAAATTTTAAAATGCCTGTTTTCCATTCAAACAGATAGAGACTCATGTTTAATTAACTCCCCCGTTGAAATTAATGACTAGATATGATTCTGAAGGCATTTATGATGAAAAATCTATTTTTGGTCAAAAACAGAAAAATACATAAGGCTATAGTCTTATATCCAAAATGTGGAAAAAATGCTAAAAATTATAAAATGCCTGTTTCCCATTCAAACAGATAGGGAATCACATTAAATTAACTCTCCCGGTGAAATAAATGACTAGAAATGATTCTGAAGGTATTTATGATGAAAAATCTATTTTTGGTGGAAAACAGAAAAATACATAAGGCTATAGGCTTATGTCCAAAATGTGGAAAAACTGCTAAAAATTTTAAAATGCCTGTTTTCAATTCAAACAGATAGGGGATCACGTTTAAATAACTTTCCCATTGA
The DNA here is from genome assembly GCA_039654925.1 of Anguilla pacifica. Classification (NCBI taxonomy): domain Eukaryota; kingdom Metazoa; phylum Chordata; class Actinopteri; order Anguilliformes; family Anguillidae; genus Anguilla; species Anguilla pacifica. The sequence continues at coordinate 54,127,886 of CM077292.1, read as the reverse complement.
AACTAATGACTAGATATGTTTCTGAAGGCATTTATGATGAAAAATATATTTTTGGTGGAAAACAGAAAAATACATAAGGCTATAGGCTTATGTCCAAAATGTGGAAAAACCGCAAAAAATTTTAAAATGCCTGTATTCCATTCAAACAGATAGAGACTCATGTTTAATTAACTTCCCCATTGAAACTAATGACTAGATATGTTTCTGAAGGCATTTATGATGACAAATATATTTTTGGTCAAAAACAGAAAAATACATAAGGCTATAGGCTGATGTCCAAAATGTGGAAAAACTGCTAAAAATTTTTAAATGCCTGTTTTCGATTCAAACAGATAGGGAATCACGTTTAAATAACTTTCCCATTAAAATAAATGACTAGAAATGATTCTGAAGGTATTTATGATGAAAAACATATTTTTGGTGGAAAACAGAAAAATACATAAGGCTATAGGCTTATGTCCAAAATGTGGAAAAACTGCTAAAAATTTTAAAATGCCTGTTTTCCATTCAAACAGATAGAGAATCACGTTTAAATAACTTTCCCATTAATATAAATGACTAGAAATGATTCTGAAGGTATTAATGATGAAAAATCAATTTTCGGTGGAAAACAGAAAAATACATAAGGCTATAGGCTTATGTCCAAAATGTGGAAAAACTGCTAAAAATTTTAAAATGCCTGATTTCAATTCAAACAGAGGGGGGATCACGTTTAAATAACTTTCCCATTGAATCTAATGACTAGATATGTTTCTGAAGGCATTTATGATGAAAAATATATTTTTGGTCAAAAACAGAAAAATACATAAGGCTATAGGCTTATGTCCAAAATGTGGAAAACCTGCTAAAAATTTTAAAATGCCTGTTTTCCATTCAAACAGATAGAGACTCATGTTTAATTAACTTCCCCATTGAAACTAATGACTAGATATGTTTCTGAAGGCATTTATGATGAAAAATATATTTTTGGTCAAAATCAGAAAAATACATAAGGCTATAGGCTTATGTCCAAAATGTGGAAAAACTGCTAAAAATTTTAAAATGCCTGTTTTCCATTCAAACAGATAGGGAATCACGTTTAAATAACTTTCCCATTAAAATAAATGACTAGAAATGATTCTGAAGGTATTTATGATGAAAAATATATTTTTGGTGGAAAACAGAAAAATACATAAGGCTATAGGCTTATGTCCAAAATGTGGAAAAACTGCTAAAAATTTTAAAATGCCTGTTTTCCATTCAAACAGATAGAGACTCATGTTTAATTAACTCCCCCGTTGAAATTAATGACTAGATATGATTCTGAAGGCATTTATGATGAAAAATCTATTTTTGGTCAAAAACAGAAAAATACATAAGGCTATAGGCTTATGTCCAAAATGTGGAAAAACTGCTAAAAATTTTAAAATGCCTGTTTTCCATTCAAACAGATAGGGAATCACGTTTAAATAACTTTCCCATTAAAATAAATGACTAGAAATGATTCTGAAGGTATTTATGATGAAAAATCTATTTTTGGTGGAAAACAGAAAAATACATAAGGCTATAGTCTTATATTCAAAATGTGGAAAAATGCTAAAAATTATAAAATGCCTGTTTCCCATTCAAACAGATAGGGAATCACATTAAATTAACTCCCCCGGTGAAATAAATGACTAGAAATGATTCTGAAGGTATTTATGATGAAAAATCAATTTTCGGTGGAAAACGGAAAAATACATAAGGCTATAGGCTTATGTCCAAAATGTGGAAAAACTGCTAAAAATTTTAAAATGCCTGTTTTCAATTCAAACAGATAGGGGATCACGTTTAAATAACTTTCCCATTGAAACTAATGACTAGATATGTTTCTGAAGGCATTTATGATGAATAATATATTTTTGGTCAAAAACAGAAAAATACATAAGGCTATAGGCTTATGTCCAAAATGTGGAAAAACTGCTAAAAATTTTAAAATGCCTGTTTTCCATTCAAACAGATAGGGAATCACGTTTAAATAACTTTCCCATTAAAATAAATGACTAGAAATGATTCTGAAGGTATTTATGATGAAAAATATATTTTTGGTGAAAAACAGAAAAATACATAAGGCTATAGGCTTATGTCCAAAATGTGGAAAAACTGCTAAAAATTTTAAAATGCCTGTTTTCCATTCAAACAGATAGAGACTCATGTTTAATTAACTCCCCCGTTGAAATTAATGACTAGATATGATTATGAAGGCATTTATGATGAAAAATCTATTTTTGGTCAAAAACAGAAAAATACATAAGGCTATAGGCTTATGTCCAAAATATGGAAAAACTGCTAAAAATTTTAAAATGCCTGTTTTCCATTCAAACAGATAGGGAATCACATTAAATTAACTCCCCCGGTGAAATAAATGACTAGAAATGATTCTGAAGGTATTTATGATGAAAAATCAATTTTCGGTGGAAAACGGAAAAATACATAAGGCTATAGGCTTATGTCCAAAATGTGGAAAAACTGCTAAAAATTTTAAAATGCCTGTTTTCAATTCAAACAGATAGGGGATCACGTTTAAATAACTTTCCCATTGAAACTAATGACTAGATATGTTTCTGAAGGCATTTATGATGAAAAATATATTTTTGGTGGAAAACAGAAAAATACATAAGGCTATAGGCTTATGTCCAAAATGTGGAAAAACCGCAAAAAATTTTAAAATGCCTGTATTCCATTCAAACAGATAGAGACTCATGTTTAATTAACTTCCCCATTGAAACTAATGACTAGATATGTTTCTGAAGGAATTTATGATGAAAAATATATTTTTGGTCAAAAACACAAAAATACATAAGGCTATAGTCTTATGTCCAAAATGTGGAAAAACTGCTAAAAATTTTAAAATGCCTGTGTTCAATTCAAACAGATATGGGATCACGTTTAAATAACTTTCCCATTGAAACTAATGACTAGATATGATTCTGAAGGCATTTATGATGAAAAATCTATTTTTGGTCAAAAACAGAAAAATACATAAGGCTATAGGCTTATGTCCAAAATGTGGAAAAACTGCTAAAAATTTTAAAATGCCTGTTTTCCATTCAAACAGATAGGGAATCACGTTTAAATAACTTTCCCATTAAAATAAATGACTAGAAATGATTCTGAAGGTATTTATGATGAAAAATCTATTTTTGGTGGAAAACAGAAAAATACATAAGGCTATAGTCTTATGTCCAAAATGTGGAAAAAATGCTAAAAATTATAAAATGCCTGTTTCCCATTCAAACAGATAGGGAATCACATTAAATTAACTCTCCCGGTGAAATAAATGACTAGAAATGATTCTGAAGGTATTTATGATGAAAAATCAATTTTCGGTGGAAAACGGAAAAATACATAAGGCTATAGGCTTATGTCCAAAATGTGGAAAAACTGCTAAAAAATTTTAAATGCCTGTTTTCAATTCAAACAGATAGGGGATCACGTTTAAATAACTTTCCAATTGAAACTAATGACTAGATATGTTTCTGAAGGAATTTATGATGAAAAATATATTTTTGGTCAAAAACACAAAAATACATAAGGCTATAGTCTTATGTCCAAAATGTGGAATAATTGCTAAAAATTATAAAATGCCTGTTTTCCATTCAAACAGATAGAGACTCATGTTTAATTAACTCCCCCGTTGAAATTAATGACTAGATATGATTCTGAAGGCATTTATGATGAAAAATCTATTTTTGGTCAAAAACAGAAAAATACATAAGGCTATAGGCTTATGTCCAAAATGTGGAAAAACTGCTAAAAATTTTAAAATGCCTGTTTTCAATTCAAACAGATAGGGGATCACGTTTAAATAACTTTCCCATTGAAACTAATGACTAGATATGTTTCTGAAGGCATTTATGATGAAAAATATATTTTTGGTGGAAAACAGAAAAATACATAAGGCTATAGGCTTATGTCCAAAATGTGGAAAAACCGCAAAAAATTTTAAAATGCCTGTATTCCATTCAAACAGATAGAGACTCATGTTTAATTAACTTCCCCATTGAAACTAATGACTAGATATGTTTCTGAAGGCATTTATGATGACAAATATATTTTTGGTCAAAAACAGAAAAATACATAAGGCTATAGGCTGATGTCCAAAATGTGGAAAAACTGCTAAAAATTTTTAAATGCCTGTTTTCCATTCAAACAGATAGGGAATCACGTTTAAATAACTTTCCCATTAAAATAAATGACTAGAAATGATTCTGAAGGTATTTATGATGAAAAACATATTTTTGGTGGAAAACAGAAAAATACATAAGGCTATAGGCTTATGTCCAAAATGTGGAAAAACTGCTAAAAATTTTAAAATGCCTGTTTTCCATTCAAACAGATAGAGAATCACGTTTAAATAACTTTCCCATTAATATAAATGACTAGAAATGATTCTGAAGGTATTTATGATGAAAAATCAATTTTCGGTGGAAAACAGAAAAATACATAAGGCTATAGGCTTATGTCCAAAATGTGGAAAAACTGCTAAAAATATTAAAATGCCTGTTTTCAATTCAAACAGAGAGGGGATCACGTTTAAATAACTTTCCCATTGAATCTAATGACTAGATATGTTTCTGAAGGCATTTATGATGAAAAATATATTTTTGGTCAAAAACAGAAAAATACATAAGGCTATAGGCTTATGTCCAAAATGTGGAAAAACTGCTAAAAATTTTAAAATGCCTGTTTTCCATTCAAACAGATAGGGAATCACGTTTAAATAACTTTCCCATTAAAATAAATGAATAGAAATGATTCTGAAGGTATTTATGATGAAAAATCTATTTTTGGTGGATAACAGAAAAATACATAAGGCTATAGTCTTATATTCAAAATGTGGAAAAATGCTAAAAATTATAAAATGCCTGTTTCCCATTCAAACAGATAGGGAATCACATTAAATTAACTCTCCCGGTGAAATAAATGACTAGAAATGATTCTGAAGGTATTTATGATGAAAAATCAATTTTCGGTGGAAAACGGAAAAATACATAAGGCTATAGGCTTATGTCCAAAATGTGGAAAAACTGCTAAAAATTTTAAAATGCCTGTTTTCAATTCAAACAGATAGGGGATCACGTTTAAATAACTTTCCCATTGAAACTAATGACTAGATATGTTTCTGAAGGCATTTATGATGAAAAATATATTTTTGGTCAAAAACAGAAAAATACATAAGGCTATAGTCTTATATCCAAAATGTGGAAAAAATGCTAAAAATTATAAAATGCCTGTTTCCCATTCAAACAGATAGGGAATCACATTAAATTAACTCTCCCGGTGAAATAAATGACTAGAAATGATTCTGAAGGTATTTATGATGAAAAATCTATTTTTGGTGGAAAACAGAAAAATACATAAGGCTATAGTCTTATGTCCAAAATGTGGAAAAAATGCTAAAAATTATAAAATGCCTGTTTCCCATTCAAACAGATAGGGAATCACATTAAATTAACTCCCCCGGTGAAATAAATGACTAGAAATGATTCTGAAGGTATTTATGATGAAAAATCAATTTTCGGTGGAAAACGGAAAAATACATAAGGCTATAGGCTTATGTCCAAAATGTGGAAAAACTGCTAAAAATTTTAAAATGCCTGTTTTCAATTCAAACAGATAGGGGATCACGTTTAAATAACTTTCCCATTGAAACTAATGACTAGATATGTTTCTGAAGGCATTTATGATGAAAAATATATTTTTGGTGGAAAACAGAAAAATACATAAGGCTATAGGCTTATGTCCAAAATGTGGAAAAACCGCAAAAAATTTTAATATGCCTGTATTCCATTCAAACAGATAGAGACTCATGTTTAATTAACTTCCCCATTGAAACTAATGACTAGATATGTTTCTGAAGGCATTTATGATGACAAATATATTTTTGGTCAAAAACAGAAAAATACATAAGGCTATAGGCTGATGTCCAAAATGTGGAAAAACTGCTAAAAATTTTTAAATGCCTGTTTTCCATTCAAACAGATAGGGAATCACGTTTAAATAACTTTCCCATTAAAATAAATGACTAGAAATGATTCTGAAGGTATTTATGATGAAAAACATATTTTTGGTGGAAAACAGAAAAATACATAAGGCTATAGGCTTATGTCCAAAATGTGGAAAAACTGCTAAAAATTTTAAAATGCCTGTTTTCCATTCAAACAGATAGGGGATCACGTTTAAATAACTTTCCCATTAAAATAAATGACTAGAAATGATTCTGAAGGTATTTATGATGAAAAATCAATTTTCGGTGGAAAACAGAAAAATACATAAGGCTATAGGCTTATGTCCAAAATGTGGAAAAACTGCTAAAAATTTTTAAATGCCTGTTTTCAATTCAAACAGATAGGGGATCACGTTTAAATAACTTTCCAATTGAAACTAATGACTAGATATGTTTCTGAAGGAATTTATGATGAAAAATATATTTTTGGTCAAAAACACAAAAATACATAAGGCTATAGTCTTATGTCCAAAATGTGGAAAAACTGCTAAAAATTTTAAAATGCCTGTTTTCAATTCAAACAGATATGGGATCACGTTTAAATAACTTTCCCATTGAAACTAATGACTAGATATGATTCTGAAGGCATTTATGATGAAAAATCTATTTTTGGTCAAAAACAGAAAAATACATAAGGCTATAGGCTTATGTCCAAAATGTGGAAAAACTGCTAAAAATTTTAAAATGCCTGTTTTCCATTCAAACAGATAGGGAATCACGTTTAAATAACTTTCCCATTAAAATAAATGACTAGAAATGATTCTGAAGGTATTTATGATGAAAAACATATTTTTGGTGGAAAACAGAAAAATACATAAGGCTATAGGCTTATGTCCAAAATGTGGAAAAACTGCTAAAAATTTTAAAATGCCTGTTTTCCATTCAAACAGATAGGGAATCACGTTTAAATAACTTTCCCATTAAAATAAATGACTAGAAATGATTCTGAAGGTATTTATGATGAAAAACATATTTTTGGTGGAAAACAGAAAAATACATAAGGCTATAGGCTTATGTCCAAAATGTGGAAAAACTGCTAAAAATTTTAAAATGCCTGTTTTCCATTCAAACAGATAGGGGATCACGTTTAAATAACTTTCCCATTAAAATAAATGACTAGAAATGATTCTGAAGGTATTTATGATGAAAAATCAATTATCGGTGGAAAACAGAAAAATACATAAGGCTATAGGCTTATGTCCAAAATGTGGAAAAACTGCTAAAAAATTTTAAATGCCTGTTTTCAATTCAAACAGATAGGGGATCACGTTTAAATAACTTTCCAATTGAAACTAATGACTAGATATGTTTCTGAAGGAATTTATGATGAAAAATATATTTTTGGTCAAAAACACAAAAATACATAAGGCTATAGGCTTATGTCCAAAATGTGGAAAAACTGCTAAAAAGTTTAAAATGCCTGTTTTCCATTCAAACAGATAGGGAATCACGTTTAAATAACTTTCCCATTAAAATAAATGACTAGAAATGATTCTGAAGGTATTTATGATGAAAAATCTATTTTTGGTGGAAAACAGAAAAATACATAAGGCTATAGTCTTATCTCCAAAATGTGGAAAAAATGCTAAAAATTATAAAATGCCTGTTTCCCATTCAAACAGATAGGGAATCACATTAAATTAACTCCCCCGGTGAAATAAATGACTAGAAATGATTCTGAAGGTATTTATGATGAAAAATCAATTTTCGGTGGAAAACGGAAAAATACATAAGGCTATAGGCTTATGTCCAAAATGTGGAAAAACTGCTAAAAATTTTAAAATGCCTGTTTTCAATTCAAACAGATATGGGATCACGTTTAAATAACTTTCCCATTGAAACTAATGACTAGATATGTTTCTGAAGGCATTTATGATGAAAAATATATTTTTGGTCAAAAACAGAAAAATACATAAGGCTATAGGCTTATGTCCAAAATGTGGAAAAACTGCTAAAAATTTTTAAATGCCTGTTTTCAATTCAAACAGATAGGGGATCACGTTTAAATAACTTTCCAATTGAAACTAATGACTAGATATGTTTCTGAAGGAATTTATGATGAAAAATATATTTTTGGTCAAAAACACAAAAATACATAAGGCTATTGTCTTATGTCCAAAATGTGGAAAAACTGCTAAAAATTTTAAAATGCCTGTTTTCAATTCAAACAGATATGGGATCACGTTTAAATAACTTTCCCATTGAAACTAATGACTAGATATGATTCTGAAGGCATTTATGATGAAAAATCTATTTTTGGTCAAAAACAGAAAAATACATAAGGCTATAGGCTTATGTCCAAAATGTGGAAAAACTGCTAAAAATTTTAAAATGCCTGTTTTCCATTCAAACAGATAGGGAATCACGTTTAAATAACTTTCCCATTAAAATAAATGACTAGAAATGATTCTGAAGGTATTTATGATGAAAAATCTATTTTTGGTGGAAAACAGAAAAATACATAAGGCTATAGTCTTATGTCCAAAATGTGGAAAAAATGCTAAAAATTATAAAATGCCTGTTTCCCATTCAAACAGATAGGGAATCACATTAAATTAACTCCCCCGGTGAAATAAATGACTAGAAATGATTCTGAAGGTATTTATGATGAAAAATCAATTTTCGGTGGAAAACGGAAAAATACATAAGGCTATAGGCTTATGTCCAAAATGTGGAAAAACTGCTAAAAATTTTAAAATGCCTGTTTTCAATTCAAACAGATAGGGGATCACGTTTAAATAACTTTCCCATTGAAACTACTGACTAGATATGTTTCTGAAGGCATTTATGATGAAAAATATATTTTTGGTCAAAAACAGAAAAATACATAAGGCTATAGGCTTATGTCCAAAATGTGGAAAAACCGCAAAAAATTTTAAAATGCCTGTTTTCCATTCAAACAGATAGAGACTCATGTTTAATTAACTTCCCCATTGAAACTAATGACTAGATATGTTTCTGAAGGCATTTATGATGACAAATATATTTTTGGTCAAAAACAGAAAAATACATAAGGCTATAGGCTTATGTCCAAAATGTGGAAAAACTGCTAAAAATTTTAAAATGCCTGTTTTCCATTCAAACAGATAGGGAATCACGTTTAAATAACTTTCCCATTAAAATAAATGACTAGAAATGATTCTGAAGGTATTTATGATGAAAAACATATTTTTGGTGGAAAACAGAAAAATACATAAGGCTATAGGCTTATGTCCAAAATGTGGAAAAACTGCTAAAAATTTTAAAATGCCTGTTTTCCATTCAAACAGATAGGGAATCACGTTTAAATAACTTTCCCATTAAAATAAATGACTAGAAATGATTCTGAAGGTATTTATGATGAAAAACATATTTTTGGTGGAAAACAGAAAAATACATAAGGCTATAGGCTTATGTCCAAAATGTGGAAAAACTGCTAAAAATTTTAAAATGCCTGTTTTCCATTCAAACAGATAGGGGATCACGTTTAAATAACTTTCCCATTAAAATAAATGACTAGAAATGATTCTGAAGGTATTTATGATGAAAAATCAATTATCGGTGGAAAACAGAAAAATACATAAGGCTATAGGCTTATGTCCAAAATGTGGAAAAACTGCTAAAAAATTTTAAATGCCTGTTTTCAATTCAAACAGATAGGGGATCACGTTTAAATAACTTTCCAATTGAAACTAATGACTAGATATGTTTCTGAAGGAATTTATGATGAAAAATATATTTTTGGTCAAAAACACAAAAATACATAAGGCTATAGTCTTATGTCCAAAATGTGGAATAATTGCTAAAAATTATAAAATGCCTGTTTTCCATTCAAACAGATAGAGACTCATGTTTAATTAACTCCCCCGTTGAAATTAATGACTAGATATGATTCTGAAGGCATTTATGATGAAAAATCTATTTTTGGTCAAAAACAGAAAAATACATAAGGCTATAGGCTTATGTCCAAAATGTGGAAAAACTGCTAAAAATTTTAAAATGCCTGTTTTCCATTCAAACAGATAGGGAATCACGTTTAAATAACTTTCCCATTAAAATAAATGACTAGAAATGATTCTGAAGGTATTTATGATGAAAAATCTATTTTTGGTGGAAAACAGAAAAATACATAAGGCTATAGTCTTATGTCCAAAATGTGGAAAAAATGCTAAAAATTATAAAATGCCTGTTTCCCATTCAAACAGATAGGGAATCACATTAAATTAACTCCCCCGGTGAAATAAATGACTAGAAATGATTCTGAAGGTATTTATGATGAAAAATCAATTTTCGGTGGAAAACGGAAAAATACATAAGGCTATAGGCTTATGTCCAAAATGTGGAAAAACTGCTAAAAATTTTAAAATGCCTGTTTTCAATTCAAACAGATATGGGATCACGTTTAAATAACTTTCCCATTGAAACTAATGACTAGATATGTTTCTGAAGGCATTTATGATGAAAAATATATTTTTGGTCAAAAACAGAAAAATACATAAGGCTATAGGCTTATGTCCAAAATGTGGAAAAACTGCTAAAAATTTTTAAATGCCTGTTTTCCATTCAAACAGATAGGGAATCACGTTTAAATAACTTTCCCATTAAAATAAATGACTAGAAATGATTCTGAAGGTATTTATGATGAAAAATCTATTTTTGGTGGAAAACAGAAAAATACATAAGGCTACAGTCTTATGTCCAAAATGTGGAAAAAATGCTAAAAATTATAAAATGCCTGTTTCCCATTCAAACAGATAGGGAATCACATTAAATGAACTCCCCCGGTGAAATAAATGACTAGAAATGATTCTGAAGGTATTTATGATGAAAAATCAATTTTCGGTGGAAAACGGAAAAATACATAAGGCTATAGGCTTATGTCCAAAATGTGGAAAAACTGCTAAAAATTTTAAAATGCCTGTTTTCAATTCAAACAGATAGGGGATCACGTTTAAATAACTTTCCCATTGAAACTACTGACTAGATATGTTTCTGAAGGCATTTATGATGAAAAATATATTTTTGGTCAAAAACAGAAAAATACATAAGGCTATAGGCTTATGTCCAAAATGTGGAAAAAATGCTAAAAATTATAAAATGCCTGTTTCCCATTCAAACAGGTAGGGAATCACGTTAAATTAACTTCCCCATTGAACTGGATTCTGTTGTGTTTTTTTTTTTTACACTTTTAGCTGTACATCAAGCTCTTCACCAGCCTACCAGCCAATACAGGCAGCTAGTCCATCGGTTTGACCACCATCTTACTCTACCAGCTTTGAGAATTTTGGCCCCTTAGAGTCCAGCTTTTTTGAGCAGCCACAGGCCAGTTTTTTGACCTGCTAGAAGTGTCAAAAAAAAACCAAAAAAAAAAAAAACCACTAAAACCAGCTTAGAATTCCAGCTGGCCTCCGCCGAAATTTTCGGCAGGGCGATCTACTTCCCATATGTAATTAACCCTCGCGTAGTTCTCTGACTTCCTCCCCGAGTCATTTTTCCAGACGTCTAAGAACGTGCCTCAGAGAGCCCCTGCACCAGTGGGCGCTGCCCCCATTTCTTCCGCAGCGAGGAGAGGCCCTTGAGCCCCCTCTCCCGTCTCCCCCCGCCCCCCCCCCCCTTGTGCGAGCACTAGAGACACCACGGCGTTTATTTCGCCGACGCCAAACTCGCCAGCTGGGCCTGTGAAGAGGCGCGGGCCTCTCCCATTCCCGACCCACCGCAGAGCCGATAATTGCGGACGGGTTCTCACTTCCCGTCCCGTGCCGCGCAGATTTGGGGAAAGCTCGGCACACCCCGCTGCTACATGTGAATATCTTTTCGTGCGCTTCGAGCCCAAATAAAAATGTCAGTCTCCCGCGCTCTGCTTTATGATCACAAAGCTGGATTAAAAGTTTTTTTTAAATAAAAGCCAGCGACATGTAACTTTCATAATCCTATTTCTATGACATTTTTTTAATACTAAATAAGACAAAAAGATTGCATATGAGTTGACACAGCTTTACTCATTTCGGGATTTGCTAATGGAGTGAGAACATTTTACTAGCCGAGCAAAAAGTAACTTAAGCTCATATTTTCTACTTGAATGAAAGAAAAAAATATATTTTAAGGCCCATTACAAGACGAAAACACTTGTTGAACAGACTTTTTTGCAGCATGTGATGCACCTGCTGCGTTTTGAAAGAGAAGCCTTGGGATAGCTCAGCTGTGAGCTCGTATTACTCACATCTTACTCCAACGGCTTAAACTGCAGCCAACTGTGAGCAGAACAGCCAACGGAGGGGGAGCAGAACAGTACAGAGTGATTTTCCGGTGCCATCCCCATCAGCAGAACAATAATCAATGGGCCTCATTCACAAAACTTCTCTTAAATTATTATTAGACAGACCCTTGTTTTTGTGTATATCCCAGGTGTATGAGATGATGAATGCTGGCTATTTGTACAGTTTATGTTATTAGCATAAGGAAACAGCCAGGATCAAACTTCTATTTAAAAAAAAAAAAACAATGAATGTTGAAATGTTTGTGTAAATGTTCTTACAGAATTTATGATCAAATATGATCATATGCATGTTTTTGTGAATGAGGCCCATTTCTACTTTTTTTTTTTTTTTACTTCAGGGAAGAAAACAGATTTTTTAAAGACATTTCTTGTGGCCCAATCATGCTCATCTATTGGCATCGACATGGAGACCCCAAGTCATGAATTTTAGAAATAAACACGTCTCTGGTGCGTTCTGGAGCCCCACTGCATGTGCATGTGCAGAGAATATTTCACTTAAGTTTGAATATTAAACGGTGGCATTAGCAGAACGTGCGAGCAACATGCCATGGCTTAAGATTTATATCAGCAATTAAACACACTCTGTAAAATAATGCCCCACTAGATCCTAACAACAAAGAAGCATATAATTGAACAAGACTGTTTTACATTCTACGTGAAGCATATTCAGTGTGTTGGGGGGGGGGGGGGGCTTTGAACACCTCATAATTACAGTGATATGCCTAATAATTATACTGATATGCATATGAGGTTCATTCATATGTGAAAAAAACATATTCAAACCATGTCTAACGTGGTTATTGCAGCACTTTGAATTTACAACGCATTCCATTCTCCCAGACAAGTTTATTTTTTGCTGTAATCATACTCAATCGCTGTGTTGGAGCAGTGTGCTTCGGTGGCATACGGGTGTCCCCGTTTGTAAAATATAATTAGAGTCGTCCTTGGCTATTTTGCCCAGGAAGGACTCCGGTGGAAAGTGGGGGAGGGGGGACCACACATAGAGCAGGATGAGGGGTGGTGATTTACAGTGAGGTGATGTTTCGGTCGTGAGGGCGACGCCGAAAGTTTGTGACCGTGATGTGACCTCAGACCAGAGCCGTCCGCTTTCCTGGTGTTGCCAGGGCGATGACGTGCCCTGGCATAATTTCACCTATGTGACAGGCTTCAAGTGAATTCTGGGTAATGTCATGTGACACACGACAAGCAACATGTCAGAGAAGGTGGTAAGTGTAGCATCCGGGTAAAAAATAAAAAAATAAAATGTTGGCCCGGTAATCTACAAAAGCCTGAGGCCTCTATTATTCTGTTTATCAACTTTAAAAAAGAGTCTTGTGGCCCAGATGTTCGTCCAACAGAGACCCGCAGGGAAGGTCTTCTCCTACCTGATTTTAGCCCAGACGGAAGCATCTAGAAATAATCCCCCAGAATACGGCCCCGCTGCTTATAAATCACGTTGACATCACATCCCTGAGCTAACACCCACAGTCCTCCAGCACTTCCTGCCTGTAGTCCCCGAACCCATTAGCATGGCAACCCACCGCAAGCAGCCGCAAAATTCCGGAGTCTGGAAGGCCAGTCCCCTCCCGCTCCGCGTTCTTCGGGCCATGGTTTCACCCCAGCGGGCGACGAGCGATCGGGAGCCGACATCGAGAGATCCGAGACGAAGTCGCCCGTAACTGACACGAACCGCAGGTAGCAGAGTGCTTCTGAGAGTCCCAAATACAATCGACGGCAGGCTTGTCTTTGACACACGGGAGAAAAAATCCCCCAAACCAAACGCAGGACGTAAAAATTTGCCTCTAAAGCCCGGACGAGAAGGTTTGAATTTCCGCTCGAAATTCATCCATTTGCAGCACATCCATCTCCCTTTGACCCCCTTCTGACAGAACGGGAGAACGGTGCTAATAAAAACCATGCGCCAGGAGGGAGGAAACAATATCGTACGATGACAAGCTACACTCGCTTTCTCCTGGCTCGAAATAGGATCTTATTGAGAACACTGCCCAGAGACCGGCATCTCATAACCCACAAGAAGCATAGCATGGTGTATGGAGTGACGTTTGGGACAAAAAGGACATAAACAAAGCAGGCATAAAGTGGGGCTGAGGCTTAGAGACAGGCCTTACTTACCTGCTTACTTACATACTTACCAAAATTGCACCTTGTTGCTATGACCACGGTGAGAACATGCGAAAAAGCTAGCGGCGCACAACATCCAGGGGACCACCCAGGTAGAGCTTTGGAGGTTGTGTCTGACCTTCAAATCAGACCTTGGTGAGATGTGTGGCGTAGTCTGTACCCCCCCCCCCCCCTCCCCCCCAGGTGATTGGGGGTTCATCACTCTGCCCTGGCACCTTCTGGGGCTGTGAGCCCTCCTCTATCTGTTGCTGTAACTGCTTTCTTTCCTGCTGAATAAGGCAAAATATACTGAGGAAAACCAAGCTTTGTTCCGCAGGACAATTTAAATATGGTTCTTCTCTACACCTATCTATTAAACTGATTAAGCACTGAATTTTAAAAAAATGCATTGCTTTGCATTATCTGTCAAAGTTCAAATATTATGTGAATTGTACTAAGTAATACCTCTTAACAAAGTGATTAATACCGCTGCAATATATAGAAATTATGTTTAAGAAAATGAATGAGGTCAAATATGACTGATTCATTGACACTATACATTCATAGTCAGCTCTTTCAGACTGATAATACAACTCTAAACGTGAAGAGTCTGGCTTCTCCCTGACAACCCAAGAGGGAGTAAAAACACCACCTCTGACAGCACAGAAAGCCTTAAAAGCCTGGAAACAAAGCAATAGCCCTCCCCCCCACGGGACGTCATGCAAAGAGACAGGCATGACACCGATCTGTTGTGAAGCGGTTAACACAAAAAAACCCCAAATTACTTGTGTTTTTGGAGATACTGTAAACCCCCTCGGGCAGGACGTTGTCGTTCTTTTTTGCATTCAAAGACTCGCTTGCCAGAACACCCACAGACTTCATGCTTCTCCTTGCTGAATTTGGGAGATTTCTTTAACAATAAATAAATAAATAAATAAATGAGAACACTGTCTGAGCTTATCACATGTGAGCACAAACCCATAACAGTGACAAGAACATATAGGCTGCTTATTCAAACAGAAATGCCAGAGTCCAGATTTCTCAGTGGGACAGTCCTGATTTTTTTTTTTTTATGGCAGGATTGTGGGGATCTGGATATGTATGACAGTTGAAAATGAAAAACAAAGAACAGAACAATGTCCCTGTTTTCTTTTTTGAAAACAATATCTAGACATCTCTGAAGGCCTGGATGATGGAACCCAGACCACTTACCCTAAAGGTCAGCGCACAATATTTAGGGAGAGAGAGAGAGAATGTAGCCTCATGATCATTTCAAAACCTGTGGTTTTTGTACCGGTAGCACTGAAGAGAAATTGTTGTCTCTCCTCAAATTGTTTGAGCATTTGCCCTCCACACCTATGATTTCGCAGCTGACAAGAAGAAGACAAATAGTTTTAGCTACCAGGTTATCAGGCCAAGTGTGAGAGCTAGATGGATTTTCGTTTTTTTTTTCTTTTTCTTTTTTGTTCTGGTGGGTGATACCACTTTTATTTTCTTTGTTGCCCTTGTTCCTCACACACGCGCGCACGCTCCAAGCTCAATGTCAAAGCCATCGAAGACCCTGATGGGGTGAAGACGTTAAGAGGACCATCACCGCCTGGCACCTTTCACCTCAGCTTACGGTGAGAAAAAGCACAAATCCCATCAAATTCGGGAGCCATTATAGCTATCGAGAGCCTTTGAAATACCATGCCGTAACAAAAAATGCTAGAAAGACACCGTCCACCATGAAAGTCACCCCTACGCTGAATACTATCATTGCTTCTCTTCAACCGTGTCCATTTTCGGCTGCCGACAATTGCAGGGTGGATGCATCTATCGCTTTCACAGCCAGACGTGGTAATTCCTCCAGATGTCGGTCGGCTCCACTGTCTCTCGTGAGCTGAGGTGAATCTCATGAACCGGCAACAGAGGTAACTGCCTGGGGCATCGATCTATGGGGGATGGGGGGGCTGAGTTTTAGGAGTTTTGGGTAACTTAAAGACAGTGGAAGACGTTCATAAGGGCATCACAAAATCTTTCGGCCTAGGGCCCCCCCTCCAGGCTCTAACATGGCCTCTGACTCATGATAGGATACTTTCTGAGAGAAGCACTTTAGCTCACGCTATCGTAGGGGACTTCAGAGACGCTAGTTAGCACGTGACGTGAGTTAGCACGTTAGCACGCCTGGGACTGAATGGGATATCACGCCCACTGAAGCAGTACGAGCGCAATTAGTAAGTTTACCTGCCACTGGGGTGGGGGGGGGTTGTCGGGGGTTGGAGTTTAGCTCACCAGGCTAATTGCAGCAGCTCTCACTGCGGGCTTTGAAACTCCCAGCAGAACTGGCCACACGGCATAATCATTATAAACATATAAAGATGAGCATGAGCACTAACCGCAATTTGTGACTTAATGCGTGTGGGGGGCCCTAACATGCAAGTTAAAAAGCAGCACCTGGTACTGTCACTGCAAATCTCTCATCCCTAATCAGCAAAAATGGAGATCTTACAAGTAAAGAGGAAAAATGTTCAGTGTTGAGGTAGTACATTTTACTCGAAGAGAGTCCCAGTGATCACTGTCAGACCCTGGATATAAACCTCAGAGTTAAGTAAAGACTGAATATTTTACTGTGCGTGTGATCAATATTTTCAAAAATGTTTTTAGCACAGAAAAAACAGACATTAAAAAAGACATGTTATGCATTATATTTACCCATCTTCTGGACCAGTTTTTATTTGACAACAGCAGATAAACGTTTCCAATGCATCTTAACCTTAGACAAGTAATCATAATTTCACCATCCCAATTATGCCTAATTTGAAGCTCAGGGGGAAAAAAAGTTCACTCTGAAATAGGGAAACTAAAACAGGTCTTGTTTATTTTACACTTAAAATCAAATAAAAATCAAAATGGCTTGTATGCAGTTGTGATTATAGTAACTGGCACATTTATTAAATAAATAATTAAGATGACACTCTACTGAGACACAGCACTGACTCCCATCCCTGCAAACGCCTGTATAAAAAAAGTCGGAACAATTCTATTATATAGTGGTAATATTCAATATTATCCTGTCCTGCAATAAAACAAACAGATTGTTGCTCCCGCTATGGATTTTAGTTTATGAGCAGTAACAATGCAAAGCACACCTATTTAAAATGTATGCTAAGTAGTAAAAGATAACAGTAACGGCAGTTTAAAAGTTGGAAGCATACATTTAAAAAATCCAGCACATTGCCCTATTTTTTTCTTAAATTGTAAATAGGACAAAATCTTTATACATACTTAATAACATCAATTGACCCGCTGTATAATTGGATATAATGTAAAATGTGATGTAAAATATGTTTTGTAAGTCGCTCTGGACAAGAGCGTCTGCTAAATGCCTGTAATGTAATGTAATTGAACAGAAACCCTACAGACCTCACAACCCCCACCAGGAACCAGGGGGTTTTGAGATCTCGGGCTCAGGCCTTCAACAAGAGAATCAAGCAATAAATAAATAAATAAAACAAATAAATAAAAATTAAGCAGCAGATAATGAAAACACGTTTTTTATTTATTTATTATTATTAACATCATAAATGATTTTTAAAAACCGAACAGGTACATAGCGTCAGAAACCAGGGACACAGCGGGTGGGAGGGGATTGCATGTCCTGTGTTTTTGAGAAAAAAAACTAAGTGGAACATATTCCTGAGATGCAAAATAAAATAAAATAAAATAAAATAATTCCACTAACTACTGCCACACTAATGTTACCAGAAGTGTTAGCCTACAGTTATGCAACACGTTTTTTATTTTCTCTCTTTGATTTAAAAAAAAAAAAAAAAAATTATATGGGAATGAAATTCGTTAATACTACTATTATTAAGTATATTAATACTGACAGTATTTTGGAGGTTAAAATGCGTCGATTGCATTGTTTTTTTACACAAGCCTTCGTATGAAACTGAGCCAATTGAAATTAAAACGGTTTTCTACTGATGTCATACAACCAGATTCAATGGTAAGAAAATGACAAAAAAACAACAAAAAATAGAGCAAATGGAGAAACGCTAGCAGAAGAGAAACAGAAGTGCTGGACCGTTCAACAATATTTTTCTTGTGTTTTCTATTTTTTTTTTTTTTTCAAAAAGAAGTTGCTGCTTTAAACAATAAAAATAGCATTGTGGATATAACCGTTTCCTATTTGTGCCAGTACAAATTAAACTGTTTGGCTTGATATGTCCAGGCTGATAAGTTAACATTAGCAGTTCTTACACTAGCAATTCAAAATGAACCAGGCACCAGTCAATGGTCATGCTGAACAGTTCTAATACCCACAATTCATTCAATATCTCAGTGACTACAGGTCTTTCTACCTTTATGATGCCAAACTTCAGGAAATCCTTCAATTTTCTTGCAAAAACTTTGCACATGCACACCCAATATTAATTTTAAATCCGATATTATCATTTTTAGGCTGGCCATTATGAGCTTGGTAGTACTGGCCCTTATTCATCAGAAAATGCAAAAAATAAAAAAAATTAAAATAAATAAAACAAAAAATAATTTTTTTTTAAAAGCTACAAAAAAGCATCTGTATGATTACAGTCACGTTAAAGCCATTAAGTATCACAAAAAAAGTGTTTAAAAAAAGGATAAAAAATAAACCGGAACGGGATGTGTTATGATGCAACTTCCTGTGATAGAGGAAGCAGGAAGCAGGCGGGTTATTATCCTGCACAAGGATCTTCTGCTCAACACGGCATCAACACTGTCTGCTGCAAACACAAAGGCAATTGTGGTGAACTGAAGCCGCTTGGTTTATTCCAATACAGTATCATTAATGACTTTCGCTTAAAGTGGAGTACATTTGAGATAAGACTTCTGAGAACTTTATTAGGAACCAGCAAATTGCTACTTAAAAAAAAAAGGAATGACCCCAGAACGTTATAATCCCTCTCAACAAGCAAAAGCAGCCATTTTACCATCTGACATTCTGAATGTTGAAGAAATAAAATAAAAAATACTAGCATCGATGGCAACCCACGGCACAGAATTAGACGAGGCCTAAGACCAGGAATCCACGCTCAGACCACACATCTATCTGTGAGTCTGTTTGCAACGAAACCTCTTTTCGAAACCTACGCTAATGAGCCAACGTTAAAACTCTCCTTTTCAGGGCGCAGCGACAAATTCAAGATGGCAGCAATGAAGTCCCGTGCCCCCATAAACCACCTGTTCTGTATATTTAGCATCCAAAGTGATTCCAAAGATGGTTTCTGAGTAAGAGTTACCGCCATACCATAATAATCACAAAAAAACCGTTGATTAAACCGTCGTCAATGGTTTCCAGCCTCCTCTACCCACTTGCCATGGGTAGCCATGGACTAGTATGCATATATAGTACATGTGCCAGAATAACATAAATCATAGAAAGAAAAGTAAATTAACATTACATTACTTAGCCATTTGCCAAGTGGTGTGAGTGATATTAAAAGAGACTGATTACTGTTTGGAACCTTAAAGCTTTAGATGATAATAATAATAACAATAATAATAACAATAATAATAATAATAATAATAATAATAATAATAATAATGAAGCAGTGCCTCAATGGCAATAATGTTACTTACAGCTGTGACTGAGTGAAAATTTTCTGAGAATGACTGACACAAGTCTTTCAAGAAAAGGACCTGTAAGACTACTATGAGCTGACTGATGCTACTATACAAATAAGCTGATTTGACCTCCCACACTGTTGGAATGAATCAGTTGAGATATGAATAATCTTATAAGATTCAGTGCTGTACCATGACCGATATGCATATCAGAGGGCACCCTCCAAACCTAAAAGATGAAAAACATTTTCAAAATGGACGCCTAACATGTTAATCAAATCGATCAAATTGTCGAAAAATCTTGATTAAGAATCAACATGTGCGTATTTTCCAAATTTGAGTACTTACACAGTATATACATGCCTTGTGCTGAAAGAAAACACATTTTTCATGTTCTTTTTTTAATCAGCAGTGACAGATGACAAATTGAAAAGATTTATGGACTATTTTCAATAGATAAATTGGCTAATATACAAATTCTTAAGGTATGAGGGATCCCAAAGTCTAACAACAATTTTCACTAGTAACCACATTTAGCAGACATAATATACAACTGTATTGACAAGGGAGATTATTAATAATATAAACAAAAATAAAACACAGTTTAAAAAACACTTTCAATTTTCCATTTACCATATATTTTTTGAATAATCCAAGGATATGTTTCTTTATTTTCTTGATTGAATCAGGGAGCGCCAATTTCTGTCCATCGTTTTATAAGAGCTTAATTTTCACATCAGTCTCCTCCTTCAAATCCTGAGACAGTCCACCGGTTGCCAAAGCAATACTGTATCTCTATCAAACTGTTTGTGCTTCTGAATTTTTTTTTGTGATTTCTTTTTAAAAAAATATCAAACTGATGAGAAAAAGACAGCTTATACCAGCTAACACATAACGTTGATGCAAGGGGTTTGGTGGTAATAACTTAAAACGAAAGTCTACTGATTTCCAAAAATGACATTCATGATGGGAGAAACTAGATTTGGGTGGGATATTAATCTTTGTTTTCGCACCTACTTTTCTATACCAATAGCAATACCATCAGCCCCAAGAGATGGGGACCTAATCCTCCCAATGCAGCTGTAGTAGCTTTCAAGATATTCAGTTTTTTGTTTTCGCACAGTGATGCATTTTACATACCAATGGGAAACAAAGTATTTGTATATTTATAAATTGAAAAAGAAAAAAAAAAAACAATAAATGCCAAAAAGGGATTACCGGTTCTATTCTGCCTGAAATAACTGATGGCAGAAGGAATATGGAGAATGTAACATGATAGTACTGTAGTACTGTACAGTGATCTTGCCGCAAAACACGTATGAGAAGGGTACGTCAGGCGTTAGCTTCGTCAAAGCTAAACAGTGCAGGAATATACAGGCGAAGCAAAAAATCAAAGGAATTATCATGAATGACGTAAGTAATACATATTCACACGACATTACCGTTGTGCTCCTTCGAACGTAATGTTACTTCCTTATATTTTTTGGTGTTCAGATATTTACATTTATCTGAGATTTACCCCTCGGTTATTTCCCACAGACTGATGCTGAAACCCCACTGGTGTTGACGTGAGCTCTCGTCGAGCTACACCGTCTGACTGACCACACACAACTTTACCCCTCTGAACACGAACAACATTCACGACCTGTTTAATTGTACACACCCCCCCGCCACCCCCACCCCACCATTTCACATCTTTCACTGAATCCATTTGACGTTACCCATAATCGAAAATTCTACAAGTCCTGCAAAGGGTGCTTTTCTTTTCCAGAAATTCTTTCCTTTTTTTTTGTGTTTTAGAGCAACTTGTATTGGCATGGCGGAATATTTCCGCACGCTGACGAACGATTGGCCAGCTTTTCTGCGAATGTCGTACTTCTGTATGAAAGATAGCTGCAGAAGATATACAGTGTGACAAGAGATAGATATAACAGAGAGAGATCAGTATATTCCCTATTAATAATAATAATAATAATAATAATAATAATAATAATAATCAATATCCTCATAACAATGATTTTTCAAGAAAAAAGCAAGCAACCAGTTACATTGTCAGTTAAATAAATGAAGGCATTGACTGAAATCCAACGTATATCTGTATATTTAGGCACTGTGTAAACATATAATGGAGAAAGGGGGGGGCATGGGGGCTTTGGGGGGGGGGGGGATTGTGAGAGATAAGAATGGTCTAAATGGTTGTGTGGGGGGGGGGTTCGCGTTTCGCAGATACAAAATAGAAAAAGGCGACATCTTTTCCTGCAGCTAGTTGCTTGTAAAAACCATCCAATGAAACGTAAGGGAAGTTGTGGCCTCGGAAAAGAAAGAAAAAACAAAAAAAAAAAGTCTAATCTAACTCAAATCAAGAGATAAATAATAAAAAAAAGCAGAACGGGCTTTAAAAGAGGAGGGGAGGGGGGGAAAAAAGCCGACTTGGGGGGGGGGGCGGTGGAGCAGGTCCGCGTTTCCACGGAGACCGCCGCTGTCATCGAAAGGGAGGCGCGCGTCGGAACGCGAGGAGGCGCCCGCGCGGGGGAGGGGGGGGGGGGCCCAGAGTCTAAATGAAGTACTCCTTCTTCTCCTCCGCGTGCGCATGGTTTCCCTCGGCGTTGATGATGGCCGTGTCCGCGTCAGGGGCGTCGTCCGCGCCTTTGGCCTCGTTCGTCAGGTACGTACCTGTCCGGGGCCGAGAGAAAACCCAAAAAAAATAGGTCATTCGCCCGACCGCGCTAAAGGGGGGAACACTAGCGGCGACTACGTGGACAGCAGTAACACAGAAACCACAGCTCTACCGTAAACTATTTCATGAGCTGAAAGTTGTTTGTTTCTTTGTTTATTGTAAAACACGAAACCATAGCAACATTATTGGGCCAAAGCACTTTTTAACAAAGAATTATAAAACAATTTAAAATAGCTTATTTTAATTGTTTACCATATGCTTCATATGTTATTGTGCCCAGAGTATATAATATGTATCTCAATTTGTGCTGACCTTGTCTGAAATAAATAAAAAATATTGATCACAAAAAAAGAATAATAAAACTATATGATAACAGTAAACAAATACAAATAAAATAATACAAATAGAATAAAATCAGCTAAAGTGAAAACAAATAAAATAAAGAAAATAGGATAAAAAATAAGATAGATTATGATATAAAAGAAGAACTACGGAAACCTTTTTAAAAAAGGGCTTATTTAAAGGGGCATAAAATTATAAACTAAGGCCTTACAAAAGCTACACTAGGTCTTCCTTTGTTTTGAGACAAAAGAAAGCCCTACTTTGTTTTAGGTGACAGAAAGTTAAGGTTCTCCCGAGAGTTTTAATAATAATGGGCTTTTTTTGGCAGCAGGTGCAGCACCACAGGGTGGGGGTTCATACCTTTGTGCCGTGCCAGGTATCGCCCCAAAACAATTATCAAACACAAGGTGATGAAGACGACGACGGCAACGACTCCCCCGATCAGTGCGTGGTCCGGACCGCTCTGCTCCAGGGCATTGGGATCTGGGAGAGAGAGAGAGACAGACTGTGTGTGAGAGAAAGGGAGAGAGGGTGAGAGAGAGAGAGAGAGAGAGAGAGAGAGAAAGAGAGACAGAGAGAGGTAGAGCAATAGAGACGGACAGAGACAGAGAGAGAGAGATAGAAAGAGTGAGAGAAGAGATAGAGATAGAGCAAAAGAAAGAGAGAGGTAGAGTGACAGAGACAGCCAGAGAGAGAGAGATAGAGGTACAGCAATAGAGAGAGATGTAGAGTGATAGAGACAGAGAGAGAGAGAGAGAGAGAGAGAGAGAGAGAGAGAGAGAGAGAGAGATGGCATGTCCTGCTGATAGACAGCTTCACATCCAGTCATTTCATCACATATTGCCTCCCAGGGGGAAAAAAAACAAACTAAAAGACGCCGTTATGATTTTCTAAGTAGGAAAAAATAGGCACAGAACAGTCAGAAACACAGAGGAAGAAAGAAAAGGAAAAAGAAGACGTTGAATTATTTACTGTGGCAGCCCCCCCCCCCACCCTTAAAGTTCCTGAGTTTGGAGATGAGCTGAAGGAGACAGCTAAGAAGCAAAATAATGAAATCATTAAATAGCAGAGATAAATTAAAAACAGACGTACAGTACGGGTGGCAGGCATTCACGGGGAACGCGGTGTGGAGGAATCACAGCTAAGCGAGCAGTGTGGGACGGGCCCCAATGCCTTATGGGAAGACCGGGCTCAGAGGAGACACCGGAAGCCTCTCAAACCCTGGAACCTCGCCCACATGGGATGGGAAGGGGGGGTTGGGGGGGTGGGGGGGTGGGGTATATGGCTCTCGAGTTGAGGCCCTACGGGCCGCTAAACGTGTTTACCGCGCCTGATTCTCTACCCGCCTGACGGGATCTCGGATTCTCCCAGGCCTCGCTGGGATCACTGCCTCTCATCTCCTTCTCGTCTGCGCGTGAGTGAAGTGCCATTTAATCAGGTTTTTCAGAGAAACGCAGGCGAACGTGAGAGGCTGTACAATACCCAGGCCATTAATGCTTGAGGGCTTCTACGGAGAATCACTGAGCTCTGGTGTGTGTGTGTGTGTGTGTGTGTGAGTGTGTGTGTGTGTGTGTACAGTGTGTGAGTGTAGCGTGTGTGTGTGTGTATGAATACTATGTGTGTGTGTCCGCGCGTGTGTGTACGTGTATGTGTACTGCGTGCAAGGGTGTAGCACAAAATTCTGGGGCCTATACGTAAGCAGTCTCCGTGGGCCCCCTTCCTCTCTTGATCCATGTCCCTCACGCATCATTCCAGGCTTTTCAAGGGCCCTCCCCCCATTCGGGCCCTGGGTAGTCAGTCCCACTCCCCCCCCCCCCCCCCCACCACTACGACGCCCCTGCCTGTGTGTGTGTTTGCGTGTACTTGTGTTGTCTAGTTCCTCCAGTCGTCGGATCACAATGCAGATGGATGCCACAGAGAGACTAATTACACAACCTAAAAAAAAAAAGATTTTCAATGTCTTTAAGCACTAGATCATTTTGCTTCATATAATTGAATATGCTTAATATGCATGGCTTTTAGTGCAGAAGAACAGTTAGCGCAGGCATATAATAATTGTAATCCAATTTGGAAGCAATCCAGTCCCCGAAAGAACTGGACTTAAAATAAAACCCCCCCCAGGACAAAGAAATAAGAGACTTATCCAATTCAGCCAAGTTATCTATAGCCACCGCCACCGCTAGCTTTCCCAAATGTGGGTTACAGACACCTGGAG
Organism: Anguilla pacifica; assembly: GCA_039654925.1. Lineage (NCBI taxonomy): Eukaryota > Metazoa > Chordata > Actinopteri > Anguilliformes > Anguillidae > Anguilla > Anguilla pacifica. Next base: position 54,102,658 of record CM077292.1, on the reverse strand, counting down.
AGAGAACAGTGCAAATGTACTGTATGGTACCTCTCTCTCTCTCTCTCTCTCTCTCTCTCTCTCTCTCTCTCTCTCTCTCTCTCTCTCTCTCTCTCTCTCTCTCTCTCTCTCTCTCTCTCTCTCTCTCTCTCTCTCTCTCTCTCTCTCTCTCTCTCTCTCTCTCTCTCTCTCTCTCTCTCTCACATGCACACACACATACACACCTACACACACGTGCACACATGTCCACACCCACAGACACGCTGAACCCTCAAATTATATATATTTACGCTTACTTATATTGCTTATATTCCTTGTTTTTTTATTTGTTGAAAAGAGCAACTGAGGTGAAGGCAGTTCAGCAGCAACTATCCTGTCTGGGATTCAGCCGTGAAATCTCCATCCTCCTTCTCTCCCTCCCTCCCTCCCTCCCTCCCTCCCCTCCTCCCTCCCCATTTTACTCTCCGGGGGATTTCTTTCCTCCAGCAGGACTTTAAAATGGCAGGTGTTAGTGATCTTTGCTTCTCAGACTGTGATCTCCTTTCCTGTGCAGTTTTTCCTTTTCTTTTTTTTTTGTTGAAATCTCAATCCCCCCTTTCTCCCTAATCTTCCAATTTACCCACCTGCCGTAAACAACACCGAACCCGCGTGTGCAATTTCAAAAACAGTTTTCACCTCCGTTCCCTCCCTCCCTCCCTCCCTCTCTCCCTCCCTCCCTCCCTCTCTCCCTCCCTCTCCTGTTTCTCTAACACCTCTAACAGAATCTCAGCACTCTCTGGCTCCACGGTCTCCCTTCGTGCGAAAAAGCACCTGCTCTCTCTCTCTCTCCCTCCCTCTCCCTCTCTCTCTCCCTCCCTCTCCCTCTCTCTCTCCCTCTCTCTCTCTCCCCCTCTCCCTCTCTCTCTCCCTCTCTCTCTCTCTCTCTCTCTCTCTCTCTCTCTCTCGTGCGCGTCTCTCTGCGAACGGAATTCAGATCATGTCCCGCGATTCCGGCCACGGCGTTCCCGCCTCCGTCGGGTTTATTAAGTTCGGGGGCCGGCGGCGGCGTCGCTCGGTAACCGACGGCGCGCGCCGCGGCGCAGCGGCGGGGGCTAGCCATCCGCCGGACCTTCACGGGCGCGAGCGCGCGGGTCTTTTGATCGGCGAGCGTAATTACCGCATCGGCCTGTCGCGCGGGCGTCTCGGGGGCCGGAGGGCAGCTCACCGCTTCCGGTAATTTCCGTGTTGGTTTAAAGCGGCCATGCCTTACCCTCCCGCGCGTAGCGGTTAGCGTCCGCTTCGTTTAACCGTGCGGCGATGGTAATACCTGCGCCACGGCACATGCCCGACGTGGCTGTGACATCACAGCAGCACGCCGCACTACCCGCTAGGGAGTCTGGGCCCCGTGAACAGAACTCACGCTGGGGCCCCCACCACACCAAGCCACCCCCAATCCCTGCACACTTACAGCGCTGTTTTTTTTGAGGGCCCCTATCGATCAGGGCTCTTGGAATTTTCATAAACCTCCCCACCTCCCCTTCTCACCCCCATCCTTCCCCTTCAACCATACGGCGCCCCTGCCTGCAGCAGCATCCACGCTGAAGTGGAGGGAACGAGGCCCTTGCGCCCGTGCCTCAGAAACCCCTATTCCATCAGCGAACCCCTGTCGTCTTTCAGCGTAATTAATTTCAGCAAACAAACGGAAGAGGATTCCGGGGGCAGGAGCGATAACGAGGAACGGTCGGCGGCGGGGGGTGAGGGGGGGGGGGCAAGTCAAAGGAACGGGAAACGTGTGGCGGGCCACCCCGGAGCTCGGCCTGTCCCTGTTCAATATTAATATCTCTCTGACCCCTTCACATTATTGCACATTACCCGGGGCAAACGCTCCAATGTTTTCATAATTGGATATCTCCAGCCCGGGCTATTCATAACCGCCTCGTACCGCGACGCAACCACCCCCCCCCACCCCCCGTAAAAGCGCCCGGGGCAAATCTATTGACTTTTCTCCGACACGCCGCAGGAACAGGACGGATAATAATAAAAAATAATATGAAAGCTAATTTCTCCGGTTCAAAAAGATTGATATGAATAAAACGGAGAATTTCATTATTGTACACACTGTGTTACACTGTGTGTGTGTGTGTGTGTGTGTGTGTGTATATGTACACAAACGTTTCATCAAACGGTGCAGATTGACAGAATTCATCACCACTGCCTCCGACGAGAGAGAGAGCACTTCAGCGGAGCAGATAAGAAATGAGAGGATGCTTTTCTCGCGCACCAGAAAGGCATTATCTTTTAATAAGGCCAGAGTCTCTTCTCTCCCTGTGATTTAGCGTAGGAGCGCACATGCAAATACCCCCCCCCAAACCCTCCCTGCCCCCCCCCCCCCTTTAATATTTATGCCCTCGTTCTCCCCCTGTTCCGGCAACTCTGATTCCCCCTCTAATGAATCGCGCGCGGGCGTTCCGACAAGGCCGTCCTGACTGCGTACGCGTCCGCTCGCCACCGTAGATACGGGTTACGCGTTCTGCTTCTCTCTCTAATCTTCTGTCTCTCTCTTTCTCTCTCTCTCTCTTCCCCTTCCAGTTTGCGGCTTCTTGAGAAACACGCGTGCCGACAGCCCAGAGGTAGAGTCTGAGACGGGCGACCAACACCTTCCCAAAAAAAAAAAGAAAAAAAGGATGAGGAAAAAGAGGTGGATTCTTTGAATAGCCATCTGTAATCACGCAAGATCGGTAAAGAACGGTGAGAACGTTCTTGAGAAAGAAAATGGCTTCCACCTGAACGCCCTTTGCAGGGTGTGCTTCGAGGTGGATATTAATATTAATGCGAAGCGTTCTTCCTGTTCCCCGCGCTACAGCCGCAGGCCACAAACTACAGGGATATTATTGCCGCTGTGAATTTCTGCATGTCTGAATGGCCGCCTTTAAAGACTTCGTGAAACGTTGTACGTAAATATAAAAGAGGGGTCAGGTTAATGCATTTAGATGTTACATTAATGTCCTCCGTTTATTGCTGACAGCAAGTGTGGCGTCTTCTGATTTCATGCTCAACTGAACCTCTCAACCGCTTCTAATAGAAAGACTGTACAGCGAGAGATTTTTAAAAAATATATGCCCCTGAGCCATATACAGGTAAGCAATACAGGTGAAATTGAATATATAGCAATGTATGGAAATTAATTACATTGTTGAGATACGAAAGTATATTGCAACAAAATATATATCAATAAACATCTATGCATTCAGAAATATATAATATGGTTATATTATATACATATACTGTATATGTTAAAGATGTGTTGCAGTGTTATCTACAGTGTTTATCTCTATATTGTATAAGTCCATAAGTCCAAATGTTAAAATATGTGCGAAAAAATATTTTATATTCCATTTCAGTAGGAGTGAGGAAGTGACAATGTGAAAAAAGAAAAATAAAGTTAAATAAATTTGATCCTGCCACATAAATTTGATCCTATTAATAATCTAAAAGCAGCATTTAGATGCTTGATGGAATATACGCAAATGACCGCTCCTGTGAATCCATCTCAGATGTTTTAAAAAGTGTAAAAATGCCAAGCAATGCCACATATATCCCTGTGGCATTTAAGAACTCATCTCAGGCTACACAGAAACAAAAAAAAAAAAAAAAAAAAAAAGAAAAAAAAACTAAACATAATTGACCAAATTACCGAGTGTCTAATCCGCAAAACATAAACATGATTGAGAAGTGCAATGAGGTGGAAAACTCATCTTATTAAGCGAGTTATTACTTCAAGTATGAGCTCAATTATACAATTAAAGTCTCAGCTGGAGGGCAAACAGACTGATGAGGGAGGTGAAAGTAAGTGCACTCTCCATTTAGCTTCTTCAATCCATTATCTGCAGAGTCAATATGGAGTTTTTTTCCCCATGTTTCTTTGTGTTTCCAGATGGACTGTGAGCTTGGTTTCTTCAAATCCTGCCCAGTGTAAAATGTTCGGTGTTAACTAAACTTTTTACAGAGTACATATGGTTCCAATATGCACACTGTTAGAGTTGAGGACATTTCACTGTGTGGAGCTGACGAAAGAGAAGGAAACTGAAGAACTGCTCTAATGTCTGCCCTCTGCAGAAGAAGAATATTTGCAATGCATTCTGGGAAGGTGGAGTGTCTATCATCCTCATAGTAAATGGTGTCCTACAGTTGTCGTCCTCTGAAAAAAAAATGCTATTGAAAATGAAGCTCCAGCCAATTGGAGGACTCACTGTTACTAGGAGATGTTTCCTTTGAGAAATGCGGACTATGCTGCCACAGTATTCGCTAACAAAGCAGGCTATTATTCATTATTAAGAAAAAAAAAAAACTACTTCTGTGGCTGTACAATGTACCCCAGTGGGGGGGCTGATGGGAGCGCGTGGTTTTGTTCCAACACCTGACACAGCCCATCGATGTCTGGACTGAAGTCCGTGCTCAATGGATTAGCTGCATCAGGTGTTTTAGTGCTGGTCTACAACAAAAGCCATCAACCACCCCAGCCCTTCCCAAATTCAATTTTCGTATTATGATGGATTTAATATTGCAACTGCAATAATGTTTACGCACACACCTACCGTTTATTTATCAAATATTTTTTTCATCATCTCCCAAAAAAAAAAAAAATTCTTCCGTTAGCGACACACTGTGCTAGAATCACCTTTTTGCTTCGGCACATTTTAACGGGCAATTAATTACCACAGCCCACCAACGTACTGCCAGCCACCCCCCCCCCAAACCCCCCCACCCCCCCCAAGCAAACGAGCCCGCAATTGTAACACCCCCTCCAGGAGCAGCGAGGAGGAGAGGGGTAGAGGCGGAACTTGGCACGGCCGCCGCCGCCGTCGCCATCTGCGCCGTCTCCGCCGCGCCAACGGCGGCCTAACCGGTTACGCCCGGTCCCCGAGTCATCGTTTCACACCCCCCGTTATGGGCGGGGCCTCCGCGGGTCTGTCTGACAACAGAGCGGGGGGGGGTGGGGCGGGGGGGGCTGTAATTAATTCGGAGAGAATTAATTTTCGGGAAGGCCTGGCCCGAGCGTGGATAAACGTGATGATGGTGATGCTAATGCAGGGGGAAGGAGGAGGAGGAGGAGGAGCTGGGAGGGTTCGAATGGGAAGGGTGGTTTGAGGTCAGCAGAGCTCCACCAGTGGGTGATATTCCAAAACTGGAAGTGTAAACCACTGGAGTGGGTCCAGTTATAATGCAGAATGCGCACACACACATACACACCCACACACATACACACACACACACACGGACACATGTACACACACACAGACATGTAAACATGCACACACACAAAGTCTCTCACACATACATAATCAAGCCCACAAGAAAATGTACATGCACACGACCACACACATTCATGCACGCGCACACACAAAAACACACACACACTTCCAGACACACACACAAACTCCCTCACTTACACAATCAAGCTCACAGAATCACACACACACACACAAATGCATGCGCAAGCGTGTAATGATGCGGGAAAAACAGACACGAAGCGAAATTTACCGACTCCACACTTCAACGAGCCAATTACACCCATGTTAAGCTGAAACTGAAAGTTCAGCAGCTTTTGGGGGGGGGGGGGTAATTAAAAATACAAGCGGCGGCGAAAACGATGAAACCTGAAACCGTAAAAATGACTATCGCCTGGCGACCGGCGGCCTCACACGAAGGCTGGCAGGACGAGAGTCAAAAAATAAAATAAATAAATAAATAAGTCAAAAACAAATGAGTTAATTTCACCCCTTTTCCCTCCATCTTGTGCGGGGCACTTGTCTTTAAGCCCGCGCCCCCTTCCACCGCTAAATTGCATCGCGTGAATAATGAACTGCTTTAAATGCCGAGGAGAGCGGAGGCAAATTTTAAGAAAAACACATAGGAGGGAGAGACGGGTGGGCAATGTGCTGCGGGTCAGAGTGTTTTAATTAGATTTAAAAACAAATTACCGCTTCCTAATTGTTAAAAATGGCGTGTCTGGAGGGAGGGTCGAGGTCTCCCCAGGATGCCTGAATTATTTTAACCGAAAAACAAAACGTAAGTGCCGGTTGCTAAGCAACGCATACACGCAACAATAGTAATCAAACTAGCTCATAAGCGACCGTAATCTCTCCCTCCCAGAGAGAGCCGTTTCCCTATGAGGGATTACATCATCGAATGCTGGAGGTCTCCCGTATAAAATTATCATTATTAAATGCGGATGTGAGCGGAATTAAACCACCTTGCTACCTACTTCCAATAGATTACCTAAATTGTCTTTTGCCAGAGAAATGTAATGAATAAAGGGGCTATTATATGGGTAATTCGAACCCCACTCGAGGATTTAATGGTGTTTTCTTTTCGGTCGCGTACAGTAATTCTTTTTACCACGCCGACAGATCGTCAATAAGTGCCCTCCTCGGTGACACGAGAAAGATTTTTTGGTATTACTTTTTAATTTCTCCAGCGCTTCTCTTTGTCCTTAAAGGCGGGGGGGGGGGGAGCACTCAGGTCTGCTGTGTGAATATTAACCCCCCCCCCCCTCAGAGATAACTCAGTCAGAATGACCCAGTCGAGCCAGTCTCCTCCTTTAATTAGCCAAAATCTTTATTACTATGGTGCACTCAGTCCTTCCATTAAGAAAATCAATAATAATTTAAAAGTATGGTCTAGAATCTCTTGTGTGTGTGTGTGTGGGTGTGTGTGTGTGTGGGTAACCACACTGATTTGTCCACCGCTCTGTGTAAGTGCATCTGCCAAATGATTGCAATGTGACATAATTTAAATGTAGCCACAAAAGAAAATAAAAATTACGTAACTCTGCATCAACAAGGTTTTGGGGCGAGTGGCCGTCGCTGGAGTGAAGGGTTTGGCGGTAAATGGCGCCTCGGGCCTATTCTAACCCCCCCGGGCCTGTTGCTCTACGCCCACCCGCCCCTCCCCTCCCCCCCCCCGTCTCTCCATCATTCCCTCGCTTGCACATTGATTTAAAAAGACAAAAAAACTACATTTGTGCTGCACAGTAACCGTACAGCATTTTCACATTATTTTAAATTTTATCTCTGTACGTAGTTATTTATCATTGACAGAATATGCAGAACATACAACATTTCGGAAATAGGGGACAACGGGCACGACGTGTGGGACAAATCTTTTTTGGGCTGAAATACAGGCTGTCCCAGGACGAGGCGACCCCTACTTTTAGGAATTACTGCGCAGCTGCTTTATTACCCCCCATCCTGCCCTGGCTACCTCTGACTTATAAAAGAGATTTCATCTCAATGTGACTCCTCGGTAAAATAAGGCTGACTGTAATGGCTATGATACCTAATAATAAGGATGATAATGATCATTCCCACGCTGCCCACTCCCACAGTCCTGAAAATTAAGGGAAAGTGGTTGTTAAGGGCAACCTCGGATTTGACACGCTCTGCTATTTCGAGCCACCGGTGACCTTCACGGGTCTAGCGATGGCTGAGCACAGCCAATGGGAGTAGGTTTCTCAAAAGGGGGAGGTGTCGAGGTGTCGGCGAGACTCAAACAATAGACCCTGCACCATCGTAACTGGGGAAAAATTTAGTAATTCTAGGGCCCCAAAGCAGGTGGGGGGAGTGATGGGCGAGGGGGTGTGGGGGGGGTTGGGGTACAAATTATCGGCAATATGCTTCACATCCACTGAGGGAACCATTTTTTTAGGGGACCCAGAATTCCTAGCTGCCCCCCTGAACAGACCACATCCGTGCTTTCAGGATGAGAGGACAGACCTTGCCACGTTGCACAGATTCTCCCTTTCCCGCAGAGAAAATTTTCTTACTCTGATGAAACAAACGACGCTTCATTAAAAGTTGGGACAGGAGATGGGCGGGGTGTTTTCGACATTTTCGAGAGAGCCTTCCTCAGGGCGCTCGATTTACAAAAATGAGAGAAATCAAAGATGGCGGGTGAAACCTCCTCAGCAGGCTTGAGTTCTGGAGAATGATTTTATTTATTCCCTCTCTCTTCACCTTTTTATACGGGGGAAGTGCTGGCAGCTATATAAAAAAAACCCCTTCCAGAATATCCTTAGTTTTTAGTGTCTTCTCGGAGGTGTCTGGTAAAGCATAACTAATCACTGTCTCTTAAATAGACAAAATTGCTCTCCGGACACAGTTTCCAAAGGTCCGAGGTGGACTCCCGCTGGTTATGAAAAATGAGTCATAAATATTTGAAAACTCCCAGAAACCCTTGTACTTTTTTGTTCAACCTTTCAGCATCATAAGATCTTAGGTAATTTGCAGGCCATAAAACTCGCATTTGGCAAACATTGTGGCGGAAAAAGGTGCTGGGGTGACATTGTCTGGGCCTCACAGAACTGTGTGTTAGGATTATTACGTCTGTCGGCTTGTGTGGTTGGGGGGGGCGTGGCTAAATGGCTCGCCGGCCACCAATGAGAAGCCTGAATTTATTGCGGTTGCCGAGATGCGATGGACACAAAAAGCGACCGTATCATGGGAAATATGCAGCATTAAGCCTATGGGGGAAGGCAGAGAGTGAGGATGGGGGGGGGGGGGGGTAGGGGGGGTCACTAAAGTAACGTTTGTATGTGGGATGAAAATCACAGCATGCCTACCAAAGTGGACGCTCAAACATTACAGTGAGATATGAAAATAAATCGGCAACATTCCCAAGATGCTGCTGGTGAGAAAGTGAGAAACCCAGTGTGTGTTGGGGGGGGGGGGGAAGAAAAAAACTCAGCGTGCTAAAAAAGAGGGTGCACTGGCTCTCTGATGGACTAAACCTCCCGCGTTAGAAGGACAAATACAAACGGTGCCGTTCTACCTCCAGCCTAAAATGAATTATTCAGTTGGAAAAAGCTAACAAATCACCTTAAACAAAGGGGGGGGGGGGGGGTTTCCACGACCGATAAATCACGCCGCTTCTGTTCTAAGCTTGAAAGCAGATGCTCAGAGCCCAGGCTGCAGGTCTGTGCAGAGAAACTGTTGGCTGCTCTCGCAGTCGAACATTCGTGAAACCATTTCACAGACCACTGCACCACCCAGGACAGTTTTTAAGATGTGTTTTTAAGCAGCACTTATATCAATTTATATTTTTTACTGTGTTGCTTGTCGCTGTGTTTAATGGTATATGTTTGTTTGGTTGCATGTTTGATACCACTCTCACATGAAGTTCTAAAGGAAAAAAATAATGTTTTCTGAATTTGAATTTGAATCTGAATCTAAATGGACCCTGAAGTAGGTGTACTGTAAAGATACACTATCATAAAAGCACTGACAAAGTTGAACCGAAGAAAACTATGCACAGAAAACTATGTAATATCCTCCATCACAATGGTATATATATATTTTTTACTCATGACCCACCAAGATAACATCTGATTCTGGCTGTGTTTGCGTGGTGGGGAAGACACACAGGGTTTTTGAAGGCCATTTCTGAAGGCAGCCCTTGCTTATCTGAAACTCTGTTTGCAAGCCCGGGAGAATTGTATTCCCAAGACAGGCAGTCTATATCTCATCAAGTGCAACAGGGACAAAAAAAGGATAAAAAAAAGAAAGAAAGGTCTATTCTCTTATTGTCTTGAACATGCTGAATTGAAATTGAAAGTTCAATCTACCATGGAGGGAATCCTGCAGTGTACGAGGGCTCTAGATTTTTGAGAAGGCTGAGTTAACCTCTTCAGTGCAAAGCCTTCTGGGAAATACACAATCCGCGACTCCCTGCTGCAAATGGAAGGTTGGCAAATACTTAGGAGAGGAGGATGGAGGAAGGAAGACATAGAATAAGAGCGGAAGATAAAGTAGATTTCTCTACTGCACTGTAGAGAAATTAGTAGTACAACATTCTACTGGTGAAGTTCTAAAAACAACACTCAACTGCAGAGAGGTTTGGAAAACAACATTGTACTGTATTGTAGAGACGTTCATTAACCAACATTATAATGTATACAGCAGTTCTGAAACAACATTCTACTGTACTTGATAGGTTTGGAAGACAACATTCAACTGTATTGCAGAGAAGTTCTTTGAGCAACATTCTAATGTATAGAGAAGTTCTGAAAACAACATTCTACTGTGTTGGAGAAGCTTGCAAGACAGCATTCTACTGTATTGGAGGGAAGTTTTCAACACAGCATTCTACTGTATTGGAAGGAAGTTTGCAAAACACAATTCTATCGCATTAGAGGCAACTACGCAAATCAAGGCTCTGCATCAGAGGAGGAAGAGGAGGAGACGGGTGAAGGTGGCGCTAAATCGTGCTCTACCTCAGAAGCAGAGGAAGGAGAGGAGAGAGGAAGGAGGGAGGCGGGAAGAGGCTGTGATTATTTGTGCTCGAGCAGCGCTCAGCTGGAGGGGGGAGAGGGCTTGGGTGCGGGGGGGGGGGGGGGGGGGACCGTACTCTACCTCTCTCAATGCCGGTGGCGGTGGGTTTGGTGACGCGGGTGTCTAAGAAAGCGGTTGTGTCGGGGAGGACGGGTCGAGGGGGGGGAGTTGGAGATGGAGGCATTGTGGTGGGGACGTCTGGCGAACGGGACGGACAGGCGTGACGTAACACAAAAACAGGGACAACAAAACAGAGGGAAACAGATAAGACAGACAACGCAAACAAGGGCAAATCAAGTCAACAATGGAAAAACAAACTCAATTTCTTATGATACAAATAAATATAATAATAATAATAATAATACAAAGACATACAAGGTTAAACTTAAAGGGGAATGATAAAATGACATCACAACCACAGGAAACATTTTGTTCACACTCCATACAAAATCAATACTCGTAAATACATAAAAGCAAAGCATGACATGAACTGGACATATATGAGTAATACACATAGCATGCAACAAAATAATAAATAAAATAATGTTATCCAAAAATTATAACACACTGTCAGAAGAAGGGGTACGGTAGGGAGTTTTTTCTCGAAGGTACAATGTTCCCTCACTGGGTCATATTTGTACCTCAGGATACTAATCTAAAAGGGTAAAGGGTACAACCGGTGGCCGTTTGAGGGTACTGGCCCAGTGACAAGCCATTACACATCCTACAGGTACAATTTTTGCACATTATTTCCTAACAGTGTATGACAAAGGTAAAGGGAATTGTACTTGCAAAATATACAGCACTCCATATTTCTCATTCAATAGCCTTACAATAGCCTTGGGGTGCCCCAAATGACAGGTGAAGTTCCACAATAACCCCAATTTAAGCACCCCTTGCCCCCCGCCCCCAACGGCCTATAGCTAGCTCCCTATAGGCCATCCCAGTAGTCAATACAGTTAGCTGGCTAGCCAGCCAGCTAACTAACAAGTCATGGTTGGAAATCTGACCGTAAGAGAGGAATACTGGGCACGTAAATCATATAATTGAAATTCATTTCTCTTGCTTTGATAACGTGAGCCAATTATTATATGGCATTATCAAGATTTAAAACACAATATTCATAATTTTGGTTCAATACATTTTTCATTTAAAGATAATATATCTTGGAACGATAGAATACCTGCCTTTTTGATTGATGGTCTTAGAGAATCATTGACAGGAAAAAAATAATCTGATGATGACTCAGCTCTGTTAAGTGACTGTAATGCAATGCAATGTAATGTAATTATGGATTTTTAACAGTCTGTCAATTTGATGGATTAAAATGAATGTAAACCTGACTGTCTTAAATTGATAAGTCCACTGTAATCCCCTTTATGAGTAATATTTGCCAAGTTTAATCAATTATTTTTTATTTCTATTGCCCCCCTCTCTTTTGCCAAACTAAAAAAGGCTTTGGTGTTTATGTCTTGTTCTGTTTGCTGTACACTACATGCAAGAATAGTCCACATACACCTTTATGCACTTATTAAAGGTTTTATTAACCTTTAATAAAGGTTTTATTAACACTTAATAAAAGTGTTATTAACCTTTAATAAACAATGCAATCTTAAACCCCATTGTCAGTTGCACAACCGCACCCAGGCTTTAACACTGAGCATTGCACACAATATTAAGAAGATATCAAGGTTTTTACCTTAAAATTAGAGATCAGTTCAGAACCAAGAAACCAAATGAGGTAAGTTACAGGTGAAATAAAGGGTCAGTTTAGTACTCAGTATGAACGAACACCAGCAGAACCTTCCTGCGATACCAAGCGCTAAGCACTTTGTCTTTATTTGATTAAACAAATAAATAAATACATGAATACATATCATACTGACAGGAAAAAAAGCATTTTAATGAAATTACAGAGACTTAAACAGGTCTTAAGGCGTGTGCTAAAAGCAGTCGACGGCGAAGAACAGGTAGGAAGCTTCAGAAATGGCGGTAATGAAATCAGACAGTGCGCTCGCACTACGTGACACCTAATTACCTTTCCTTTACGGGGGTGGGGGGTGGGGTGGGGGGGGGGGTTGTCAGATTTACAGCGTCGGCGTCATTAATCGCTTTTGTTGGTCTTGTTGTTATGGCGACCCGGCATTCTCGCAAGCGGGGCGTAGAAGAGGGCGTGAATGGCGGTATGCGGGTGCTAATTAAATCTTCTCGAGACCTTCGGGGGAGGGGGAGTGGCGGAGGGAGGCTCTGGTTGGTGGGTGGAGGGTTGGCGGGTGCGAGGGGGCGGGGGGGGGGGGGAGAGTCAGACGCTGGAGAATGTCGGAAAGTTCTAGTGCCTGAAGATGCAGTCAATGGGAAGGGCCAGAGGTGCCCTGGCATTGAAAGCCAGATGGACATTGCATGGGGTGCTGATGATATTTTTTTTTTGGGGGGTGGAGTGGGTGGTTATTTTAGGATTTTATTTCAAATGCAGGACACCATCTGTCGTCGTTAGCATTTAGGACAAAGAATCGAAAGGCGGCACGACGCTGTACGTTGCCCTCGTTGTGACGTTTCTGATTCCACACAAGCCTGGGTGCACAGGCGGCGTGTTTTCAGGTGTGCCTTGCGCACCTTAACGAGGCCACGCCCCTCCCCGAACCCTCCCCCAACTCCTTGTCACGAGTCCAGCCGACGCATTGGGCGGCCATTTTGCCACGGCATGTGTTAAAACAGATGAGGCTGACGACCTAATTCCAATTCCACCTCTCTGTTCATTACTCTTTCGGCTCTCACAGATAGACGCTTCATCACGAGTCCACCCCTACCCACCCTGTCCTAATTCCAGCCCTTTTTTTTTCCACGGGTAAGGTTTCATAAATAATTGGAAATGGTGATAAATGTCGAGTTTTGCGCCCCCGCCCTCACTAAGAGAGCGGTCCCCTTCTCTGCGCTTGCGTCATTAGCGAATTACTTGGCGGCGGCAGCGGCAGCGGGCGAGCTCGGTCGATGGCGTTCTTGATGAATAGCCGTTCGCCGCGGTAAAAATGTATTCCGGTGGATCCTGTCATCGTTAATGAGGCTCTTCTTCTTTACCGCTTTTCCCTGCTTTTACCCTGAAACTCCCCAGGCTCAGAGCGACAGAGGATCTTTACATTCATCCAATCTTTGGGGCTATGGGCTATTCCCAAAATTCCCCTCAGGAATTAAGTCAGGGAGGCAGATTCACCAGTTGTTTTCCAGAAACATCTTGAAAAAACTCACCTTCTCTGACTACATCTCAAAGTTTCTTTTTAAAAAAAACGAACTTTTCTCTCACAGGTATTGAGGAATGCGCTCTGATGGTGGCACTGATACCACTGTAACTCCATCCCTGGCGGGCGGTGACTGTTTATCAAGTTAAATGCACTTTTTTTAAAAGCTGCAGCCGAATGACTAAACTGTGACGGCAGTTAGCGGTAAGCTTTCGAGTTCTCCTCAAGCTCCCGCCAGACCTCCTCAGTTTACATCCTGGGTTTTTTACTCCTGTCCTGTCCCTATAGGGACACTCCCCTCGGTCACGCCCCCCTGGTGGTGGAACGAGCTCCCTGCTGCAGACAGGATATTTCGAGCCTGGTTAAAGCCTGCAGTAAATTATAACTGCACATCAACCAAGAGTGTATTTTTGTCAAGATTCTCCACTAATCTCCCAGAAGACATACAGTAGCAAGAGATGTTTTGCAAGTTGTGTCCTCACAGTTGGGATATCACTTACGGCTTCTAATGTTTTAACCACACAAACTTTGACCTTTGATGCTTTTACATCTATTCAGCCGTAAGCAAAAAAAAAACCCTATTAGTATCAGGCATTCACACTGAGTCACTGACTCACACAGTTCCTTTACCTCTACAGCAGGTGACTGACCTGGCATAGCTATATCCAGGTATCAGGCCACGACACAACAGGGCAACAGGTAGCCGTTACGGTCGTCAAGAACACTTCCGATCGCAAGTAACAATCACACCACCGCTGCGAATCGTAGCGCGGGAAACCTCAAAGCCACGTCTTGATGAATCAGGCGGAATCGCGGACAGTCATCAACACTTGTGAAGGACCGCCATTACTGTCGGACAGCTGTGTGAGCCGGGCCGTTTTTGTGTTTTTCTGGAACGCTGGCACTAAAATTAGCCTCCCTCTGGCATCGGCTGGCTCCTCGCCCCCGTGTGCTCAGGCAGCCCTTGTTTTGCTGATGTCAGAAGTGCGCCGTCCGAGGTCATCACCGCTGCCGTGAACAGCTGTCCTCCGCACTCTCAGATGCTCCGCTTTCTGACGGCTTCTGGCTTCTTCCTTCAGAACAAGAGCGCTACAACACCACCGAGTAGAACTTCCAGCATGTGCTTTTTTTCCCGTTTCTGGGAACAAGGACTCACAACTCGAAGCTGGTCTCTGAACCAATCAGTGAGGGGCGGCTCTTAGCGAGCCCGCCTACACCAATCGCTTCCCCTCATTCTACACAGTACCCAGCGCTGTGCCAAATCCAAGACTCTGGCACCCCAGGGGCTACGGGGGGTTGCTACCGACACCCGGCTCCTCCGAGGCGCCCCCCCCCCCCCCCCGGCGGGACTCACCGTACACGTAGAGCACGTAGTCGGCGCTGCTGGCGCCCAGGAGGTTGTGGGCCTCGCATCGGTACGTGCCGTTGTCCGTCTTGTTGAGGGCCGTGATGGTCAGCTCCCGCCCCTCCACGATCATCCGCTCGGGATAGGGGAGCTCCGCCCCGTCCTTGGTCCACCGCACCGGCTCCGGCCTGGAGGGGGGACGGGGCTTAGCGTTAAACACGGGGGGGGGGGTCCCCTGTGGGGGCGGAACCGGTCCTCCTTACCGAGGACCGAGCTGGGAATACACAGTTACTGGCTCAAAATCTAATTTTAGGAGGACCTTGGCAATACCTCTGGGCCACAGGAGGACAAGACTAAATTGGGTAAAATCAATATACAGCGAACGCTCTGTTTTTTGTGCCATTGTAAAGCCTTCTGAGCCCCCGTATGAAAAAGCAATTCAGCTTAAATGATCATTTTAATGAGCACAGAGAAGATATTATGGGATGTCAGCGTCGAGGGCGTTCGGCTTTGTCGCGCGCTAACCTTGCCTTTGTCAGCGTGGCTGAGGGTCGCAGTGGCTAACTCACAAAGACAGCCGTGCAAACGTAACCATGGAGAATATCAGGCATTCATTGGGAGCGTTTACCAAAGCACCTCACTTCATGCAACCGTTTGCAGCTATCAGTCACTGACTCCTTAAATAAATAACTGCTTTTTAAATGTTTTTATTTTCTATTTATTTACACAGCCACAAAAAACTTCTGTTTTAAATGTGGTTGTTAAGCTTTTAAACTTTTTCTTCAAACTTTCTCCTACTGCTACTACTAGTACTCATAATAATTTAATAATTAAGTATGAGTATTCAGTGACCCTGCGTATGACTTACAGTGGGTTGCCTTTGGATACACAGTCCAGCTTCAGGTAGTCTCCTTCCTGTGGGAATGTGAGGGAGGGCGTGATCTCCACGCGAGGGGCGTCTGGGGGTGGAATGAGACAGAGCGAATCAGCCACCGGAAGAAGCCGTCGACCGCTAAGCCACCATTTTACTTTCCTTCCTGTGCGGAAAGTAAGATGGTGGGTCCGTCCAGGGAAAGGTTTAATCTCAGCTTGAACCCATAGAAAAGCAACGTTTGCAGACCATTATTATAGCATGAAGATGAGGATATTGGTGATGATGATGGTGGTAGTGACAATGATGAAGATGACTATGATGTTGACGAAGACGATGAGAATGACAGTATGGATGATGATGAAAGTGATGATGATTACGATTTTTATTACGCTGATGGGTGATGACTATTATTATGAATGATGATGTTGATTATCATGACGATGTTGACAGTGATAACGATGAAGATAACGACTATGGCTATTATAATGAAAGTGACAATAAGAATGATTGTTATGATTATGATCATGCCGATGACAGTGAGGATAATTGTGATTTGATGATGATGATGATGATGATGATGACGAAAAGCACATTCACGTCCCTACTCACAGTGGACTTCCAGCACCTCGATGGCCTGCTGGGGGGACGAGGCCAGCGACACGTGGTCCACCTGGCAGGTGTAGGCCACGCCGTCGTCGTTGCGGTCCACCTGCAGCTGCAGGGAGCTCCTGACCGTGAACGTCTTCCCGCTGGCATTCACCTCCTTGGCACCTTGGCGTTCCGGAAACACAAGGACGCGCAGTGTCACTGACGGGAAGTGCCACTCTTCACTTAGCGTACTTTACCTGTGATTCAGCTCCACAACCCACACGTAACCCAGCTGAAGAGCTGAGGCAATGCAGAGTGGTGTACCTGGAGGGCAACGTGTGGCACAAGCTGACACACCAGAAATGCTTTAAAGAGTCACACGTTTCAGCTACTGGAGTGATTATAGCTCCCCCTTGTGGAGAGTCTTCAGCCTGCTAAACATGAATGAGTGAGTGAATGAGTGAGTGAGGATGTGAGTGAGTGAGTCAGAGTGTGAGTGAGTGAGTGAGTGAGTGAGTGAGTGAGTAAGTGATTGAGTGAGTGAGTGAGAGTGTAAGTACGTGAGTGAGAGGGTGAGTGGGTGAGTGAGTGAGTGAGTGAATGAGTGAGCACGTGAATGAGTGAGAGAGTGAGTGTGTGAGTGACTGTGCAAGTGAGTTACAGGGCAGGTCCATGAAGTGCTTCACGTCTAATAAAAAGCACAAACAGAACAGACGGTTTAACCTCACTGACCAGGGGGGCGCCAGACATAAAAGCAGCTTGGAATCCTCGCAGCACTGACCGTAATTAACCAACGGGCGCGGAGGCTCCGTTTCAATCGACGTTCGTCCTCGAATCTGACTTACAAAAAAAAATTCCGTTTTTTTTGTTTGTTGATGTTTTCTTCAAACAAACCGTTCAGCGCTGACCAGAGTTTGACCTCTTGCCAAAACAGTTTTGTCCAGACATTTTGTTGCTTGCTCTCCCAATTATCTCTTCCATTCTTTCACACAGCTATGACCGGACCGAGGGAAGAGAGAACGTTCCGGACAGCTCATTATTCGAAGAGGGGAAGGGAGAGGTGGGGGGGGGGGGATTGGGAGGTCAGTGGGGCGAAAACTGTGAAGGACGTGACAGTGTTATTGAAAAGACAGATGGGGGGGATTAGGGGAGAAATATCCCCCGTCTGCCAAGTGTGAAACCCCCCCCCCCCCCAACCCACACCAGCATTACACTACCGCTCTCCTTAAATCGCTTGGATTCACACAAAACCGCACGCACATCCTCCACTGCGCTAATCTCGGGCTGCTCTATCCTCTGGACCGCTCGCAAACTTATTCCCTGCTTCGCTAAAACTTTCGTTTTTAGCTCTGCACTTTGCTTCCCCGACCCCGTACAGATGCTTACCCCGTTCCCACACACACACAATGCTCCCATCAGCAGTATTGATTATATCTCAGATTTTTTTTTTTTGCGCGCTTCGCGGTCTTTGCAGATAGACCGTTGTCTCTCAAGTCAACTATCATTTGTCCAGGAAATGTAAAGCTTAATTGTGCAGTGGGCTCTCGGCCAATCGGACGGCATGCTCAGGACTGGCCGCGACGTGATGTCTCACGCTTGTTTAACATCAACGTGCGACTAGACCATCGAGCCCAAAGTTCGGGCGAGTCAGAACTTTTCTAACTTTGGCCTTCAAAGTTGAAAATCGTATGCATCTTCTTCTGCGTGAACAGCCCCGTGGCTGCATACGGCTGACTAACATGGCCGCCGTGTATTATTCATAAGACGAAGAAACGATGTGAATCCTGTTCCAGGAAATTTCCGCACGGCGTGAGCCCGCTGATATACACGGAAGCTCACGGTGCGTCTCGGAAAGCCTTCCTGACAGGCCGCAGCATGCGCAGGTTTTAGTTCCAGCTGAGCTCGGAAAATCTGGGCTGACAGTGCCGTCGCTCGACTTCTCTCGAGCAATCTGAGGAAGAAAATAGCAGGGGTACTTGGAGGTGTTTTTAGGCCGCCAAAAAGCACACAAGAGCAAAAATGATTTCTCGAGTGACAGAGGCTTATTTCCTCATTCATTTTGTCTGTTTTTCTCTGAGATGTTGCATGAGATTCTGGGTGTCAGGTGTCCACATACTTTTGGCCAGATAGTATATATACACACACACACATCTCTCATGACAGAATTATTCTTAACCTTGTCATTTTCATAAATTAAACATTTGAGTGAGTGAACTTTAAATGTATTATATTTTTAGCAATGAATCATTGTCAAGTGATATCACATCGCAGAACAGAGCAGAATTTAATTTAGCTCAGTTCAGCGCAGATCTAAAAGTGTGAACCAGTTGGGGCAAGTTGGCAGTCACGGCCCTCCACCAAGACCATAATCAGGAAACAGTGGCTAAGAGTATAAGTGGGCCAATTAGCCGCTGATCGTTAACGTTTCCCTGACAACCGACGATGTCCGATGGCGCAGTTCGGCGCTAGTCTGCAGCCCTTGCTAGACGTGTCTGTGAATGTGCTTCAGAGGTCCGTGGTATTTGCTGCGGTGCCACAAGGTGCTCCAGTGTGACCTCAAGTCACTGACTGAGGCCCCCTAGGGGCTGGGTGGAGTACTGTCTCATCAATGCAGCGTAGACCAGTGGACCCCTGTGTACACTGGCTTTTGTTACAGGCAACCCTTTTGCTCAGTTAAGGTTGTCTGTTTAAGTTCTTCATAATTTTTTCCTTCAACTCATTAACACGATGCAGGTTTCGCTTGTCATCATTTTCTTTGTCTCTGAATGGAGATCTCTTTGGAGATGTTCTGAACATTTCAAATGGCGAACGGAGAGGTAAGATATGGAAATCATAAAGATATGGAAATAACCACTCAGCACTGAAACTCAGCATGGAAATAACCCCCAGATTCAATCAAAGACTTCAAAGTCCTCTAAAGGGTTAAACTGATATTCAATCCAACAAAGAGGAAGGCTTACAGTACAGAGCAATAAAAATACCCCGAAATCCAATCAGAACCACAGAGCCATTTTAAGGCAAAAAAAGAGAAAATCCCTTTGTTCCATTTCATTACAGGATTAGTCTATCGAATTATATTTTACAAGACTCTCTAGTTCTTTATGCATGTGATTCCTATAACGCTTGCTCAACAGTTACCGGCTTCTTCACCACGGCACACGGGATTAGCCTCTTCCGTTCCCCTAAATCGAGGGCTCGTCAGTTACAGCATGCAGAACGTTTGACACGGACACCGAGAGCACATCGCATTCAGTGCTCGGGCCTGAGCGCTTATCGTGCCTCCCCAGACATTTAGCGAAACGTTTTTTACCCTTTTCAGAAAATCACAGTATTCCACTTTCAGGATTTAACACATTTAACGCCGCGTTTGTGACACAAATTTCTAATTCCGACAGAAGCGCGGAGATTGTTATTGATGCACGTCGGTCTAGGAAGCCAATCAGAAGGACAGGTCCAGGTGAGACGAAGAGCTCCGTTGTAGTCTTTATGCCGGCACACCTGCTGGTGGAGTACGGGCGCGCGTCTTTAACAAACCCGCAAAGGAAACGGGGGATTAAACGCCACAGAAAAAGCCGTTAACGGCGTTAACCTATGACGACAAATCCACGATGAAAGGCCTCGCGAAAATATCGCAACCCCATCCAGGTGAGCGTTTTCCAATTTCGAGAAAGAAAGAAAGAAAGAAAGAAAGAGGGAAAGAGGGAAAGAAATTTTCACTTTTGTGTCTGAAAGTTCCCTCTCTTTCACTCCCGGCACATAAATTACACCCCGCCGTTTCACTCAAAGCTTGCCGGGGAACTTTTATGAATTTCAATGAACGGCGGGGCTGGGGGGGGGGGGGGGGGGGTTGGGGAGGGGGGGGAGATGGGGAGGAGGGGGGGGGGTGGAGGAGGGAATAAAGCAGGGAATTTATTCCGGTGCTTTACGTGACACCGGTTCCGCGCAGCGCCGCTCCACATATTTCCTGTGAGAAGAGTCGCGCGGAAGGGAGGAGACATTTCGGCGCGTCTGGATCCCCGGGAAAAGGAACCGCTTTAGAGTGCTGACTACGCTGAAGAGGCTTCGGAGGAAAAAAAGGGAAGTTAAATCAGGAAAAAAGAAAAAAAAAAACAAAAAAAACGTGCAATTCTCCCGTTTTTTTTCTTTCACCTGGCCGTTCGAAAATGATCACGTACGTATGAAAAATGAGACCGAGGCTTCCATCCCGTAACAGGGCCAGAGGAAATGAGTCGTCCGTAGGTTTTTTAAAATAATATATATTTTTTGTTCGGTTGGTTGGGGCCGGCCTGCTCCATGCTAATCGGCTGTGCGCTGTTCGTTGCGTGACCCGCGGCTATTATTTCACCGTATTGCAGCTATTAATGATGGACGCCCCACTGAAAGGACGTCCCTTTGATCTTAATCTCCTTAAGCTAATTTGCGATGAGTCGGGCGAGACTCCGTGGTTGGGGAGCCATGTGCTCTGAAAGCCCGTGGGGTGGGGTGGTGGGGAAGTGTGTAGGACGTGTTGTGAAAGCTGAACTCCCCCCCCCCCACCCCAGACGCTCATCTCAGCTCCAACACCATAGCAACAGAGCTGTCAATCAAAATCGTCTCGTGGGGGGGGGGGGAGCCTGCCCGTTCGGCTCAGAGGTGTCTGAGCAAGCAGGATTATCATTCGGAAGACTGGAGAGGCCAGAGGGGAGATGGTGTATCACTTTGGGGAACCTGAGACCCCCCCAGGGGCGTGTTTGGGGGGGGGAGGAGGAGGGAGGGGCGGTGGGGATGAATACAAACGAATAAACAGAGTGCAGGAGCCTGAGGTGAACCCAAGCACCCCTGGGTTCTGAGACGCCATCGCAATGCGATGAAGAGCGGGGTACACTGACGGAGCCTCCATACCCACAGAGCCAAACACACTGCCTCCGCTTACACTACTTGAAGAGCAGGCTTTTTGGAGTGTTTCTTTCAAAGTGTTCCAGAACTCCATGGCTTTCAATTACCAGCAGTGACTGTTACATCAGTATCAGAATGTCCAGAACATTCCAATCAGGTATTTGTGACCTTGCACTTTAAAGCAGGGGTCCTCAAGGTTATCCAGGAAGAGCTGGAGAGGGCACTCAAATTTCATACTAGTCCACCAGCACAAGGTTTTGCTCAGCAAATCAGCAAAAGTCACATTTTAGCAAAACCATCAGAATGACCAGATATTACCCCAGGTAAATGGATTACGCGCACTGCAGTGCTCTGGATATACAGACTTCTTCTTTTTCTTCTTTTTTTAACTCCAGTGTTTCATGGGGTCCCCCCTACCCCTCCTCTCCATCGTACCTGGGCAGGGAAAGAGAGGGAGGCGAGGAGAGGCGAGAGCGGGCGAGCGAGCGAGCTTTACGCGGAGCCAGGAGAACGAGGCTTCAGAACTCGGGCCCGGGCTCCACACAAAAGCCAGCCTCCCCTGCCGAGATAACACACGACTGAGAGCCAAGCCATTTTCCAAGATCCATTTTCAATTTTCTACAAAAAAAAAAACAAAAAAAAAAAAATACCCTGATCCTAGCCTCTGAAAAAAAAAGAGGACTCCGACTAAGGGTAACAAGTGTAGCTCGATCCGTGTGTGTGTGAGAGAGAGAGTTGATATTCATGAAGGAAAACCTTCAAAGATAACCTGTGTACACAGAGATATAAAGATACGACAATGAAATAACCACAACAAAAAGAAAATGCACAGACCCTAGAGGCTCCCAAAGCAGCCGTGGGAGAAAACCTGCGTCCTAATCTCCACCACACACACCGTCTGCCACAATTATCCTCATAGCAGGACAAGGTCTGGAGCAAACACAGGTGTCTTTAACACTTATAATGTTTTTAAGGGGGGGGGGTTTAAGGGTTTTTAAAGTCTGGGAGCTGTTTTTACGCCGAAACGCTTTTCCTGGCGTTCGGAGATAGCCGGAGCCGTGTGCTGGCACCGCAAAGGGGCGATTAGAGTTCCCCTTTTTTTTTTCCCGGGGATTTCGATGCTCATTTCCACCTCAAACAGCCGGGGTTGGAACAACCACAGAGACAAAGGTGACAGAGTGATTCGAGGGGGGCCGTTCCTCCCCCCCCCCCCCCCCCCCCCCCCCGCACCCCCACCCACCGGTACAGGCACGCCCGAGAACGCCGAACGGTTTCACGGTCATCTAAGCATCCAAGGGAATTTTTTTATTATTATTTTTTAAATTCAAATCAGACACTCGTCTAATATCCAGGCTTTAAATGTGAACTCATAAGTAGGTGGCAGAGATGTTTAATTAAGGAAAAGGTGGGCAGGTATTGTGTAAGACGCATATTGTTAATAGGTTTTTTTTTTTTTTAAAACTCAATGTCAAAAAAGAAAGGTCACCTAGAAATCAGCACCTGTTTACAGATTCAGCAGCCATTCTGACAATGATAAATATGACTGGGAGAACCAATACAAATGAGATTAAATATTAAAATGAACTGTGCATCATTTACTGCATTTTTATTAGGAAACTTCTTAAAATGCCTTTGACTGGCTTAGCCCATGGCTACACATCTGAAATCTTTTTTGAAAAATCAGATATGGGCCCAAACGAGCACTCAGACCTTGTTCTATACAAGATAGTGTTTTACAAAAGGAGCGAGGAAGCTTCCTTTAATTTGAAGTCCCCACGCTACAGAATACCCTACCCACACAGATGAAAGAGGAACTTACTCTAGTGCCTCTGAAGAGCCATCTGAAAACGTACTTCTTTAAGACACCTTTTAGACGATTACACTTTAATCTCTGCTTTCACATTCCTTTGCTTTTGCCGGTTTCACAATAGACTGACAATGTTATTTTATCATGTTTTATTCATTTGTCTTTTAGAATTTGTTTTAGTCACCCGTTTGGCTTATGCTATGAAGCTCTTTTATGAAAGAAGCCGTATATACATATCAAGCTCTTATTTTTCAGTTGTACACCAAGGTCAGGATCCATTCCCCTACTGCGATTATTTGTCGAAGTGTACCAAACTGGTTATGACTAATTCCGTCATATGATTAATCGTCGCTCACAGCTCATTGGCTCAGAGCTATAGAGACATCAAAAAGGGCTTCAGCTCAACCACAGCAAAACATTTTTTTTAAAACTGAAAGCGGAGGGCCCAGACAAGAAGAAAACATTCATTTACTAGGAGGGAAAAACCGAGTGGACACAAGCGGAAAAAAAAATGTCATCTCAAAATGAATGTTTTTTTTTGTGTGTGTCTTTTTTTTCTCCCAATTCCCTCAACTGCACGCCTGAGATATTTGGTTTTTGGAAAAAAAAAAAAAAAAAACGTATAATAGATGGAAATGCTTTTCCGGTTCTGTTTACAGAAGGGTCTGCTTTGCTCCTCTTAATTTAGCGCAATTACACAGTCAGGAAACCTGCGCCCCAGTGCAGCTGGTAGATACCGGCTTGAGTGACAGACCAGACTGTAGCCAGGGAGGGGGCGGAGACTAAAGAGAAGGCTGTTTTTCTCGTTCACAAGCATTCCCTCTCTCTCTCTCTCTCTCTCTCTCTCTCTCTCTCTCTCTCAGATTCAGATATATTCTATTGGCATGGAAATGCATGGCACCATGTCGCCAAGGCAAATACATCCATCCCTCCACCGATTATCCAGCCTGCTTATTCCTGGTCAGGGTCAAGGGAGGGTGCTGGAGCCTATCCCAGCATGCATTGGACAAGAGGCAGTAATACATCCAGTGGACAGGTTGCCAATCCATCGCAGAGCACACACACCATTCACTCACACACACATACCTACGGCCAGTTAAGAGTTGGTAAATCCAGATAAAAAATAAATAAATCAAATAAAACAGCAAACTAATTATCTCTCTCTCTGTTCTTCTCCATCTCTCTTTCTCTCTCTCTCTCTCCCACTCATCACCCTCCCTCCCACCCTTTCTTTATCTCAGCGTCACCCTCCTGTCGGTATTAAAGGGTTTGCGTGAGGCCAACTGACACAGCGAAGACAAAAAAGACACAGATAACAACAATCTTCATACCGCGCCCTGATCTAACAGGCTCAAGACGCTCATCCTATCCCATGCACCTGAGGGACACTATCCGTGCCCAAGCCTCCGAGTGATATTCATTTCACAGAGAGAGCCTTAAGTATCCCCAGGTCGCATAGACGAGCGAAGATAAACTGTGGGGAAACAAAAAACGCAGACGCTAACCATTTGAAATTTCAATTCGCATTCGGGCACGCGGCCATGTGTTTTTATCCGAGGGCACGTCCCCTCCGGAGTAAATTCTTATCGATCCGAAAGGCGCCATTCAGAGATAATCAGTTTCCCTGTTAACAATGCAGCGTAACTAGGGCCAGGAGACGGCGAGGGGCTCGGCTGAGCGCGCGGGTACGGTTTCCGTGGCTCCCCTCATAGATCAATCAAACAAAGGCGTTGTTAACGTAAGCGTGGGGCAGCCACGGCGATAATATCAAGCGCAAGCCTTTCATCCCGGTCCCAACCCTTTTCTTTAAAGAAAAATCTGAATCCGATAAGAACAAAAAGTATGCTTAATGGTCATAACTGCGTCGAGTTGGCAGCTCTCACACAATAGAATAGTTGAAATCAAATATCCAGTAAGGCCGCCTTGGTTGTTGAGCATCTTTTTTTTGCAGACACAATCGCCATGTGAATGTCTGTTGAAGTTTTTCCTATTTTCCATAATAGTTTGCTTCATTAACTTTTACACACACACACTCACACACACTTGTTCTGATGTTAGGAAAACCTCATGCCTACTTTTTTTTTTGACGTCTGATGCACAAAAATAACGAACAGCCTTTGCAGAGTGGAACACACACACTGACTGCACTGTTGAGCGGACGGTCCCTGAAATCAGACTCCGAGGGTCTGGGAGGCCATTTTGAGCGGGAAAAGTAAAGGTCAAAGGTACGCCTTCAGGTTTCTCAGGTGTACACAAAAACCAACACCGGGGAAATAAAAGGCCCCGGTTTAGTTTCGGGTTTGACGAGAGGCGAGAATCCCTGATGCTACGCGGGGTCTCGCGGCTGGTCTCTTACTGCCGGCGGATGACGGCGGGCCTCGTCACATTAATCACGCTGCCTCTACCGGACGCAGCGCGCCACTGCGGCACGTCCTCCGCGGCGAGGAGTCCGATACAGAGAGCGCTTCCTGTTCGCTCTGCCCTCACCCGGTGGAAATCTATCTCTCCCTCTCTTTAAAAAAAAAAAAAAAAAAAAGAGAGAAACATTAAGGAGAAGGTCATCCGAGATCGCCACTTGAGCCCAGAGGCCGTTCGGCTTCTCGGAACTTACCGCGATCGCATGACCAGGGTTCCTGACAAACCGATGACGAAAACTGGCCTCTGGCTGCGGTTACAGTACATCTGCAGTGGACGCCCAGGCGGCTGCTGGGAGATTTCTGTTTCTGGAACGTTCTGGCGCTCGCTTCTATCTGGATCAAATTCACAGGAGCCTGAAAGCTGTGACAGTGCGGTCTGTGCAGTCAGAAATGCCAGCTGTTAGATGAATGTTTAAATCAGCATCAAGGCTGCTGGGAAGGTGGTTGCATTTAGCCTAACTGCTGCAAGACTCCTAAGCCTGTGAAGTGTAGGTTTTTTTGGAATGCTTTTCAAAATTCTAAGTCGGTGTCCTAGAACTCCATCATTTTCAATCACCCGGACTGATTGTGACATCAGCATTAGAATGTTCAGTAAAGAACATTCTAATGAAATATCTCACAGCTTAAAGGGCTAAGGTGCAATTAGAGAGGGATCCCTTGCTTTTGTCTGTCTCCGAAATAAAAAAACAACTATCAAACTGCTACCAAATTAACCAGAGAGGATCATATATCAAAATAAAATAGAACAAATAACACAGTAAACACTACACTATAGAAACTGAACTGTTATTTGAGGATGGGAAATACAACAGATATAATTAAAAAGCATAAAAAATTGAAAGATAAAAAAGAAAATGATCAAGAAAAGAAAACGATAAAATCTGAATTTGTGGCAAAAATGCATACTGCATAGTTTTGTTGTCTAGTGCATTGTCCTGTATTTACATTCCAGAGGCATCCAACATAGCGCTTATCCACAATGTCCTTTCAGACAATAAAAAGCTGATTGCCTCTCAGCCTCAATTGTTATTTTGGGAATATCCAGAAGGATATATGTCCACCATGAGGGATATTTGGGGACGGAATGAGACACCTCTTCACTGTTTAGGACTTTGAGCCGCTCGGCTGAAAGGGGCTTTATAAAAAAAAAAAGATATAAATTTGTTTTATTTTTTTTTGAAAGATATGAACCTGAACTAAACATATTCATGGAAGGACGGACCCAGCGGCATTTGTAACATTCGGCAGCCGGGTAAACTGGCACAAAAATGTGCGATCGCAGACACTCCAGCTCTGGAGCTTTGAAGGTCCGCTCGCGTTAACAAATGCACATCCCTCCCCCCCCCCCCTCCCCCCCACCCCCCCACCCCTCCTCCTCTTTGCGGTGCCCGTGGATCGGCTGTTTTTTTGGCAGGCTGGCCAGGATCCGACTTTGATGGGATTTGCGAAGCTCATCCTCTGGACAGCAGCGGGCTTAATGATCTGGCCTTTGATAGTCAGACGGCATCAGGGGCCACTGGCTTTGGGTCCTCCAGCCCGTAAGCGGAATTAGCACATTCCAAAAAAAAAAAAAAAACTAAGAAAATTTTTTTTTTAAAAGGGCATTCTGTATCTGGTTTAGGAGAAACACGTGTCCTGCAAGCTGATTGCGATTTTCCAGTGTTATTTTCAGTGACCGTGGCATAGCTAAAAAGGGAAAGAAACCCCCCATCCCAACCCACCCCCCCCCCCACCCCTAAAAAAAACATGAAAGCCCCTGAAACACTGTCATGCGTTTCCAGTTCTAAATGGCAGGCAGATGCATCAGCTCCACGCAGGGTACGTTTCCTGAAAGGGACCGTCGGCCCGTGTGCAGTAATGGGCGTTCGCGGTGCCGTGCGGGACAGGGTAAAACCCGTAGGACTCGCGGCGGGACCGTCGCCCTGCCCGTCCGCCGCGGCCAGGCGGCGGTTGGCGAGCGCGGCGGTAATCTCGGGGCGCGCTGCCGCGGCGCACGCAGGGGGCGCCAGCGGGGCTCTTATTATCTGGGAAGACGCAGAAGCAGCTGCTCTAAGCGGCCCTCGCGGGCACGTTCGGCCCCCTGCCCGGCCCCAAAACGACGGGGGAGGGGATGGGGGGGGGGGGCGGCAGTCACCTGCTTCCGAGAGAACGACCGAGACGCCGCTTGGCTCCCGGCCTGGCCCCAAAACGAGGGGAGGGGGGCGGCAGTCACCTGCTTACGAAGGAACGACTGACATGCCGCCACAGCCCGTTTCCACGGTTACTGTGGAATTCGCCAGGAGTTCTCGGTTCCAAACACAAAGCAGGTTTGGAAAAACTTGATTTTTTGCCAATGGAAAAGCCCCTATCATCAATTCTGTTATTTTGATATAGTTTTATATGTTCTAAATTTTCCATGTTTTTGTTTTGCTTTTGCCATTTTGGTATAACTATATATATATATATATATATATATATATATATATATATATATATATATTTTTTTTTTTTTTTGGACCAGTTTATAACTTCAGTCAGTCAGTCGCACCCAGAATTTTTACTGCTACAGAGCATTTGGAAAACGGGGTGTGGGGTTGCCATGACAAATCATTTTCTCTCCCCCGGTAAATGCAATAAATAAATAAATAAAATAAAATACATTTAAAAAAAATTGAAGGTGGCAAATTTTCATTTAAAACTTCAATCTCCCGAAGAGAGTTGTCTGAAAATGCACGGACGCATATCTGGCCGAAAATGCTATTAAAGGTGCATGTTTTATTGATATCAAAAGCACGGATCAGAGGGAGAGCTGGAGATGACATTTTAATAGTAACCGATTGATTCTTTAATATATGTGTTACGTAATACTCATGCATGCGATTAATGCCAAGGGAGGTACCACCAGATTCGAACCACACAGAGAGCACTTATAACCGCATTGGATGGCACAATCTATCAGTACACCAGAAAGCCACCATTGCCAAAAGGAGCCAACGCAATCGTTTGAGATTGAATCTGAAGTTCCAGTTTGTTCCAGTTAAACTTCTGTGCCTGTTTCCTCTTTTTGTTTTGGCTTGCGATACAACTGGGTGAATGGATGAAGAGCAATCTTGAACAAACAACAAACAAACAAACAAACAAGCAAACGTCTCCAGCTTTGGCCGATGAGTCATTTGTTTTGTTGTCACGGTTTCTCCCTCACTTCCTGAATTGTATGATGACTGCTTTCGTTTGGAAACGGTGGAGACAGCCACACGAGAGACTGCGCCGTGTTGTCAAAGCGATGACAGGTGGAAATATGGCTGCCACCACACTGAGAAGGGTAACACTAGGGGGGAAATGAGAGTGTACAAAAAAGAGACTTTTTTCATTTCCCCATATGAGACTCAAGAGATATTACATTTCAGCATTACTGCTGTTCCAATCACCTGTGTGTGTGTGTGTGTGTGTGTGTGTGTAAATGTGTGAGTGTGTATGCATGAATGAGAGAAAGAGAAAGAGCGCATGTGTGTGTATAAATGAATGCGTGTGAGAGAGTGAGTGGCAATGTGTGTGTGTGTGTGTGTGTGAGCACGTGTGCATGCATGTGAGCGAGGGAGTGAATAAGAGTGTGTGTGTGTGTGTGTGTGTGTGAATGTGAAACAGGCAGTCCCGAGAACAGACAGGAGTTTTGCTACGTATGTGGCCGTTGCTGAATTCCCTATGCCCTTCTGTTAAGGTGTTATGTATTCACCACCTGTTGGTTTATCGTTCGCCTTTCTGTCCTCAAGCTAAAGGGCCAGCGGGCACTTGCACACACCTCCACATCCTTCACAGCATCTCAAGCAATGTCTCTTCAACTTTCGTTACCGCAGCCTGTGCGTATAGACATGGATCTCCCCCAAGGACAAACACTTGCCTCTATCCAGGTGCTACACAGGAATGCTGGCAGTTGTTTGCGGGTTTTCTTTTATATTTCAGTTTCTCAGCTTGTTTTGTACTCTGTGACCATGAGCAAGACCTACAGCCCATTGAACCAGATACAAAGTTCATTCTACTATAGAAAGAACTGTGGTAGCCACACTAGACACACATAGTCGGCTGGATGAATCAATGAATTGTTACTTTGTGGTATTTTGACTGAAACCCTTTTCTCAATCTTTACAGACAATATGGTGCAGTTTATTATATTAAAGTGGAGCATAATCATAGAGGGTTTAGGCAGAAAATTGGAGATATATTTTCTCCCACTTCACAGGTATGGCTGAAAGCAGATGTTTGGGAAAAAAAATAGAATGAAATCAGAAATTATCAGTCGAGGTGATGAAGGGAGTTCAATCAATCACAACGGATAACTCGAGACCGTTCGGAACACAGAGAAGCGTAATTACGAGAATGGGAAATTCAGCTTGTCTCCGATCATCGTCATTTGCCTGTAATCTGGTGCCAATTTATCACCGTGTCGAGGGTGGTCGTGAAGGATTCCACTACAAATCTCGGCAAGTTATTTCATGCACTAACGGCTCCATGCCGAAGAAGTACTTTCAAGTGACAGAAAATTTTTCTCCAAACTAATTTACACCTGACATCTATGGTTCCGTTAAAAGAACTGAGCCTAGATGCACGTTGTTTTGTACCGTACGTTTGAAGACTAAAAAAATCTCTAATGCCTTCGTCTTTTGCTAATGTGAATAAATGTCCTTGTGTTTCTTTACAAAGTAAGGTACACCTTGTTACCCCTCTCAGTACTTTTCCAGAACCTTCCAGGAAGTCTTCTAAATGTGGTATTACTAAGAATTAGTACAATTTCCCTGAACCAATTCTTTTCTTACTTCTTTTCAATAGACCCTAATATGGGTTCATCTGAGCCCAAAACTACTATTCAGACATGCACAGGTAAAGCGTGGCACTCTGAAAATATTCTGAAGATGAAATTAGTAATTTGTTGAGCACAATAAGGCCCCCCCCCCCCACCTCCCCATACCAAATACAGACAGAGGCACAGAATATGCAGACCTCTACACCCTAATATCTTTATTTGAATTTTTTTTTTAAAGCTTCTAGAGCATGATAAATGTCCTCTGAATGCTGTATGTACTACAACACCGACAGCCTTTGTACGGTGGCATCTGAAACTCTGTCAAAAGTAAAAATATACAGGAATAAGATGTAAGATGTAATTTATATTCCGGTGGTGTTCCCTTTAATTTAGTTTTCTTCCTATCTCTGCTGCGTTTGAACTGCATCAGCTCTTAGTGTAAAAGATGAGTTACTCAATTAAATCATGCTTTTTTTTCTTCAGTTGAAGGTCATCTAGCCCTTGAGTGCTCTTACAAGACTACAAAAGAGAAATATTTATTGTACATATGTTTCATATGATCAACAACAGGGCATCTGTTAACCAATACAATCCTTAAAAACATTTAAGTCTAAATCTCACTAATGTCAACATAACTCATACTGGATATATGACAGAATACACCGAATACTCTACATATTTATCAGCCGCTGTAATTTCGCTATGTACTTGACAGCACGCGAATGCGCTCGGGGGTATTTACGTACGCCATCGTAACATAACCTTCATGTTTTCATATTTCGCATTCGAACGCGCGCCGCCTGCGTTTCCGTGACGAATAGACCCGAAAATGTCTGTCAGAGCTTCAGTAGCGAGTGGCCTCCGGCTCCCTCTCGTTCTCTCGTGCTGAGAACAAGGGACGCCGTTCACGCTGTGCGCTAGCGGATGACACAACGCGACGCGACTCACTTGGGGAAACGTGTCTGTTAAGCACATTTTAGGCTGTCAAAATGTGGGGGGGGGGGGGGAGGGGGGGAAAAAAAAAAACACCACAGAGCTCTGCCTTTTCAACACGCTGATCCGCCACACATTTCCGTTCCCATCATGCATTGCTGGCCTCAAAGCGTGCTAACTCTGGCTCTGGATTAGGTTTCCGCGTTGAACGCCGCTTCAAAATCGCATCCTGTACGGTTAGTGGTTATCCTCTCTAGAACATGTGGCAGCAATGGACAGGTGCAAAACAAAAAAAAAAAAAGAAAAAAAAAAGAAATGGTAACATGGACAGAGTGTGCTGTATCTGCTCTACTTTCCTGTAGTAATACAAACAGAAACCCAAATATAGCAAAGTACATTTCACATGAAGCCACACGGGCAGATTTTAAAAAAGACCTCTAAATTTTTCCTATTCATGTAATCTTTATGGGTTTTGGTAATGTCTGAAGTGGCTACTTCTGGGTGAAATGCCTACCTCCTACACAAATGCACACACAATAGAGTATTTTTATAATTGAAATTCCTCTCCTGGAACTGGAAAAGGGAATTGCTTTCGACGGACCCAAGAGCAAGACCAGAAGCATCTTTTTCTCCACAGTCATGACTCTTCTGAGATGTACCGCATCCAGTGGATATGCCATAACATCCACTCTCGGTCTTTGTCTTCAAGTGCTACTGCAGATATTTAATTAGCAGAAGAGCTGTACCTCACTATTTAAAAAAATATATTTTGTTAAAATTAATTTTCTCAAAACTTGTTTGATTATTCAGCTGAAGGACGGTCATAAACCAATGGACATTGTTATTCACGATATTAAATTGCCGTTTTAACACCCTGACAGATGACATGACGGCACAAAGCAATAGGCTTCCGGATACAGAAGAGAGCTCTGTGAAGAGTAATGAGCTTCTTTTTATGCCTCAACCTGTGCTTTCGCATAAACAATCTCTTAATCGAGAAGCCGTTGCGAAAAAAAACCATCGTCAAAAGGTCGCACTGCTAATTTCCTTATCTTAAGCTCGGCTTCAGACAGACGATTAAGTGGCGCAGATTAAAGAACTTTAGATGAAAAATACAAAAAAAGTTCAAAAAGTAAATTAAGCCAGGTTGCACGCGTTCCACGGGGCTAATGCCAACGGCATCGACGCGCACAAATTTCAGCTACGAGCATTCAAAACAATCCAAACGTCCACGGCCACGGTCTTCGGGCTTGATTCCGTCAAACTTTGTCCTTAAGGTCGACTTACGAAAAGTACGTTTTGGTTTTTTCGTTCACACGCACACTTCAGCAAGTTAATTGATCATTTCTACACTCTCCAAACTATAGGAAGACGAGACAGAACTCTCTGTCCCTCACTAAACCCTCAGGTAATTGTTTCGGAATTAAGGACAAATGTTGACCGAATCAGAACCAGAAATCAAATCAAATTTATCCGTTTAGCGCATTTCTCTGTGCAAACCTCGAGGCTGGAACCCCAGCTCTGTGTACACAGTTAACCAGTTTTTTAAATTATTTTATTTCTGTACATTAACATGCATTTGTATTCATTGCTTACATTGAGTGATTTATTATTTACGGATTTTATTTACTTTGCAGATGCTCTCATCTCGGGTTCCATAAAATATGCACACATTCTCTTTCTCAATTTATATGGCGGGATTCTTTGCTCAAGGGCACTTTGGCTACTGCACCTCGTTTGGGATTTGAACCCGTGGCCTCTCGGTCCAGAAGACCGGCATTCCAGCAACAGCACTGAACCCATGTCCTTCCCTCTTTGTGAATACACCCTATATGAACTCTAATAAGCAATACACAACATTCATGTTTATAGGAGCCCAAAGCAGAGCACTAGGCCCTAGCCTGGGGAATTACTGGTCGGATACAGAGTGCTGGTCCTCTCTGTCTGTTTGGTTGTCAGCTTCAATTTTCCTGCTTTGCTCTGGTTGAAATTCTGAAGGTCAGATTGGGTACAGCACTGTAGTCCTGAACTCAACTCACTTGTGTCAAATTAATTTTGTTCTAGATTATTTCTTCTCCCAAACTGTGTTTGTGAATTTAAAACAAATTAATTTATTTGTAATGTTTACATGATGTTGATCGATGATAGTGGAACGTTGACACGTTTATTAAATTCCAGGCCATAGATATACAGATATAGACACAAATATTTAACCAACTAACATAAGATAACTTGCCTTACTTAAGGTGTGAACAGCAATTGTGAAATCTGTATTTTTAGCATGACAAGGTGCTTCAACTGCAAAGTAGAGGAGGTCTAAGGGCATTATTGTGCCTACTTCTGATTTTAAAAAAGCTGTTGTCACCCAATCCATTAATCTCCTTAAAAAGGATTCTATCTTCCTAAGGCCACTGTGTGATATGGGCCAGAATCCTAGAGAAGACAAAACAGAAGACTATATCCTGGTTGTCAAATGAATGTCGCAGGACCTAGATCTTTAACCTTTATTTATGCAATTAATTCCAGCCTGAACATGAACAATTTGTTCATGCCCATTTTGGCCAGAACCTTGATTGGATCTCCTAGCTGGACACCATATGCTTCCTTTGCTTTCATCAAACAACTATATATCCAGATAAACATCATGGTGACATTATATTTAGGAGAAAATCTGGTTTACCTTCTAGTATGTCAGAAGATCTAAGGTATCATAAATAAATGCTTATTTGCCAGATCAGCAGAACACAGAGAGGGACATACTCTGTTGCTTACTTATTAGCAGTTGATGAGAAAAGTACAACTCATTCAAGAAATGACATACCCATTAGGCATACTTGTTACTCAGAAATAAGTACCCTTTCTGGCCATCACTGTCTGAGGGCTATCATCTGCAAGTTTTACAGGAGAATAAAATATAACGTGTATGAATAGTGATTTGCAGTTATGACCAACATCTCAACACATTATGCCTGTTTTGCAATTAGATAACAGGGAACAGACCAAGACCTGGTTTCTGTCAACGTTCGATCTTGCAATTTGACTTGAAAATATTACAATTTTTCTTCAGAGACACCATTTTGGAAAGCAATTTTGGCGATTGCTGGACTTGGCAAAATGCAATTGGGAAGAAGAATAGCTGAAAGTAGCATTTAACCCAGGACAAACGTTGGTCCAAACCCAGGCCCGGATGCTTGAATACACGGTGGGGTCTGGCCCCTTACCTTTGATCTCCTTCTCGTTGCGGAACCACCTGATGTCGGCGGCGGGCTTGCTCCCGTACGTGATGCAGGTGAGGGTAATCTGGTCTCCCTCCACGGCGGGTTTCGGAAGCCCGTCGATTTCGGGTTTCTCCGGAACTCCTACGGAGCCCAGAGAAGAAGAAAAAAAAAAACCAAACAAACAAAAAAAAAAACATTTACCTCGGGATGAACGTCCTGTCAATAAACAAGCAGGTGTTATAACTAACTACACGGATAAAGATGGTTGCCAGTTCAAATCCCAGGATGATGGCACAAGCACTTCTAACCAGAATTGCTTTTATAAAACATAGAGCTCAGTGGGGTTCTTCCTGGTTAAATAACGGTTAAATAAATAAAAAATAAAAATGCAAGTGTGTGTCTTCATAAAGAAACACACCAAAAACACACACTTCATTTTCAGTTCTATTTTGTGTATACAGGTCTAAGAAAAGTGTTAAATTATCTGAAACTCATCCAAGTGTATTCTCTAAAACTGCATCTCTGTGCAAAATGAAGTTCTTATTCCACCAGATCAAGACTGGTGTCAAGTATAGTACCCTAAAATGCAAACCATGACACCTGACAAAAACTGTGCCTTTTTTTAGCAATCATTGTCCCTAGCCTGACAGCTATCTAAAGTGTTTTATACTAAATACATTTTTAACTTCCATCACTCCCCAAGAGTGGCTGAAGTTTTTACAATTCAGTTTTCTGCCTCGTCTGACAGTAGACAGTTCTCAAATTTGCATCTCCCTAAGATTAACCATCTGGCTACTCAGATACAAGTACTAAAAATGTCTCTCTTAAAATATGCTGACATCTACTCTCAATGGTCACACAATTTGATAAATGTCACCACTTGATTTGGGTGACTGAGTGGTTTAAGATAATACACATTGAGCTGTGACTTGCCATTGGGGTCTGTAACAGAATGCACTGCAACACTGATTTTAAAAAGTCCTGTTTGGAAAAGATATGCTTGGATACATTTTTTAAAACATAATATTAGTTAATCATTTGAGAAAAAAAAAACTATTGCACAAAGTTGACAAATGGTGATGTGCAAAGTGAGTAATATAATTTGATCATGTCCTTGTTAAGCAAACAAGTTTTTAATAAATGGTTTTGCAGAAGGAGGTCTGTGTCGAGACCTTTTGAAAATCCCACAGACAGATTTTCTCTGCTGAAAGTGTAGCATACCTGCTACTAGAGATTAACCCTTCGAAGAGTTTGTTTTTCTGAACTGTGTTTTTTTTCTTTCAAAATTCTAAGTCAGTGTTCTAGAACCCCATCGCTTTCAGTTACCAATAGCGACTGTTACAACAGCGCTAGAATGTTCACTTAAGAACATTCTAATCACATATCTGTGACCTCACACGCGTCGATGCCACGCTCTTGATCCCCCCCCCCCCCCTTCCCCCACCCCCTTCCCCTTCCTCTTCCTCATATTCACTTCGCGGAGCTTCTCAGATGCGCTTTCAAAGAGGAGTCAGGGGTGTGAAAGGGTTAACGAGGCGTATCATGACATATTAGATCGCGGGGGAGGACTGCTAGCCGACGACCAAAACCGCCGCGGAGGCGTTCTCCCGCCCCGGTTCCGTCCGCCGTTGGCGAGGGAGAGGCGCGTCCCGGAGACAAAAGGGCACGGGTTTGAGCCGTCATGCGCTGACTGACATTCCCTGGGATCCTGACGGAGAAGCAGCACGGGGGGAAAAATGGAAAAAGGAGGAACACTGAGCGTCCGCGCCAGACAGGAAACGCCCTGTTTTTGTTTTTTTCTTCCCCCTCCCTCCTACCCTGGCCTCTGTCTCCCTGTTGCTCTCTCGGTCGGTAACCATGGAGAATAATTAGTACCCTTTTAAGGTCTTCCTTGGTTTTTCATTAAAGCGTCTGAAGGATTCGGGGAGGGGCAGGGAACCGCCAGGTTTCATCAGCGTGGCGCGAGGACGGAGAAGGGAGCGCGTGGCGATCGATAAAAACATTACTCAGGAAAATTAGATATCGGTTTCCCCTTTTGAACGAAGGAAAAGAGATAATGGGTCGGCCATTTGACTCCGTTAGCATATCCCTGCTGGAGCGGGAGGCGCAAGAGCCGCTTTGATCGAGAACAAGCAAAATGGCTGACGACTGAGTTAACTGGTTAAGATGGTCGAGGTCATCTTTAAGCGACTTCCTGTGCGAGCAAGGGGCAGGGCCGCATTGCTGTCATTCCTTATGAATACATGTGCAGGACCAATTACTTCCCTTCTTCTATCTGTTAATTTGTGTTCTGGTTCAATTTCATTCCCTATTAATCTTCCAAAGAAAAGTGCGCGAATAAAAAAAGCCAGCCCATTTTTAGAAGATATGTATTAAGCTAAATAATTTTTCTAAATGACAGTGTAATAATTTCCCCCTGGTGCCAATTTGTAAAGGACATACTGCAAAATGTTCATTGTTAAATCAAATCTGATAGACTACATTGGAGCTCATTTGGACTCTGAGTTGAATTAACACTGAAACTTTAACTGTGTGGAGGATAATAGGCCTGTCAGGCTCAATGAGACACCCGTCTAATGAGGAAAGTTCATTTTTTAAGTGTTTTCCCCACTTCTTTTTCCCGCTAATTTGGCATTCTGAATGGTTCTCACAGCAGCGCTCATTGCTGCAGCCGCAGCAGACGGCGGCTCCCTGACTGACCAGCAGGGGTCGCCGGTGAGCAAGAAGACACGGTCATCCTGGCCGACTCAATACCTCCCAAAATGGCCGATGCTAATAAGGCAGATTTGCGTCACCCTGTGGAGCTAGAGGCTACAATTGGTACTCGCACGATCTGACACGAGACTGTGGGGCTCCTCCACGCTGGAACAGGATCACCCAATCAGAAGCCCCCTAATGACATCACTTCTGAATATTGGAAAGATACTCAGAGATGAAGCAATACATTTGGCATTGAGTAAACACTTATTCAGACCGACACACAGATCGTTTTGTTGCTGCTGTTACTTTTTTTTGCATACAAGGCATTTTCCCCGATGGATATTTTACTGAAGTAATTCAGGTTAAGTACATTGCTCAGGGATACAAGGACAACACCCCAAAATTTCACTCAAACCCACAACCTTTGAAATGCAGGCCCAGTCCGCTAATCAGTCTACACTGCTACCCATTCCTGGTATTACATTCCTGATGTGACCTATCTGATAGCACAGCAGCCTTAAACATGGATCCAGTCTTTTCTGCAACAGGGTCCGTCTGTGCATAGACATGTATTACAGGGCTAAAATTGGGGGGGGGGGGGGTTGGGACCACCCACAACTGGCCACTCGATTCAAACACTGATGCATTCTGTACTGTGCACATACGAGTGATGGGACTTTCAGTTGGGTCGAAACAAAATCAGGCTGAAATGTAAATTGGCTTTGATTGGAGAGAAAAAAAAACTTCTTCTTTAGGACCACTGTAATGGGAAACGCAGTGTTTAATATCGTTCACTCTAATTGCTTCGTGACCATCGTGAACTGGTTTTAATTTCTTGTTCACTTGCTGACAGAAACAGGGCCTCTAATAGCCCTAATGGGTTATGTCAAATCATTAAAATCAGACGAGCTAATTCGCCAGATAATTAAATTAGGAACAAAAGACGAGGTCTTAGTGTTTTCCATTTTCATTTCAATAAAAACAAATGTGGGGTAATGGGGGTAGGCATTAGGCACAGTCTGCTGGCTTTTAAAAATATTTCATAAATCTTGAAAAACATATATTAGTTTTTAGGCGGCCATTTTAAAGCAGCACTAATGTGTCATAATGTATATTAACATGGGATTAGACACAGAGAGATACTGGTTTTCTGCGAAGGTGCTCAAACAAGTCATTTCCTTGAAGGAGCTGTGACCGTGGTTACGAAACGGTCAAAGTTTACCGTGAACAAAGGGGTATAAAGAATGTTGTAGAAATAATTAAGGCCACTTCTTTTTGCAAAAAGCACCAACGTACTCAGGCCACTCTCTAAAATGGAGGGTGTTTTTGACGACCGGCGAATCTGCTAAGAGTTCTAACCATTCGGAAGCTCAACTGTCCTTCCGGCAAACAAAGGAACGGTGAAATTGTTTTCAAGGGGTCGCCTTGAACAGTTGATAGCTGTTCTCCTCTTCCCTCAAACTGTTTTCTCCATATGTGTGTGACACGCTCCTTTTGATAAAAGGACTAAATAAGTGCAGTGTTTCAGACCGGTAAAGGAAAACGAACATTCACTTCAGGTTGAAATTGCCTCCCTCCTGTTCTCAATCGCCATTAACAGATTTCTGATGCTCTCAGAATCAAAAGCGACTCAATGCGTACCAACAGCATAGTGTTTATTCAACAGAAAGCACTTCGCTTCACAATGCACCTACGCAAATCTAGACTGGAAGAACAATGGCTAACGGTCATTCATCACGGGTCCTTAACTTTGACTTACGAGTAAATGCAAGAGCTATACGCTTCTTCACAAACTCACTTTGAATGAGTTTGTTTTAATGATTGCTGTGCATGAGAAGTTGTTTTTAATTATTCAAAATGTCTCCTTGACAAAGTTAAGGCCACATCTTGAAGATAAAAAAGTGCATAATTTTGAAACCTTTTTCTTTTTTTTGTCCATAAAGTTTGCCATTGTAAATCGGTTCCTTGAAAAGTGTTTTCAATGCTCTCGATGCTGTGTAGGTATGGGGCATGCCCCACAATCCTGTAACTGGTGGAAGGCATAACATTCAATACACAATTAATTAATTCAAAACAGATGAAAAGTTCTGCTTACTTAGCACTGATAGTGTTTGATTAGTTGATTGATTGGTTGGTTGGATTATCAAGCTCAATGACTGACTGATGGATTAACAACCGATGCTTACTTATCATGGTGACTGACTGATTGATTGCTTCATTGATTTATTGATTGATTGATTAGTTGACTGACTGATTGATTGCTTGTTTTCATGATTGACTGACTGATCGATCGATGACTTACCCAGCACGGTGAGGTAGGCCTTGGTGGTCTTGACAGGCATGGTGAAGAGGGAGCAGGTATACTGTCCCTCGTCCGATAGGGACACCTCACTGATGCTGATGGTCAGCTCCTGCCAGGAGGCCCGCACCAGCTCGATCCGGTTGTCCCTCAGAGCTGGGGGGGGGACAAATTTATCCATCATACATTACCCCCAACCTCCATTTTAATACAGGACGTTCCCACGGCGACGCATGCCAACACCATCTCCAAATCCCTAATTATCTTTCCCAGGCTCAGACTTAATTGCACTGAATTAATTCTCATATGTACTGAGATTTTAACTTCATACCTTTAATCTCATTTTCTAATGGACTGAAATGCAAAGAAGAAGAGAATATGAGGTTGTGACTCAGAAAACTTAGTTCCTGAGAGAAATGCGCGACTATATTAAAATCAGTCATATAATGTGCAAAATGCCCAATGAATGTTCTCAATTAGAAAACATAAGAAGTTCAGGCTAATTGTGGATCTTGTGAAACCGCAGCTATGGATATCACAGTGAGCTCGGACTCTTGGGTGTTTGGGTGAATTTCATTTCAGGAGTGCACAGTAGGGAAAAGTACAGAAGAAAAAAAAAACATGGATTTGTTTGGTTTATTTTATGCTTAAAACATACATGTCTGTACCTTTATCCATTAACACAGTGTTACAACCCGCTCGAACCCGGGTCTTCTGTGTGCTATTCATTGGTCTTAGGCTTGGACTCAGAGCCATCCCTCTTGTTGCATCCTTCACATACAGAGCACTCCATCAGGATCGAACCTTGGATCTTTGAGTGGAGGATAACGGGCACACCAGCACAAGGTCCTCAAAAGAGGAACGTCCTCGAGTGGTTCTCGGAAAACCGTGTCCTTCGATTATGGCGACCCACCGCGTGCGGGTTCAAGCGGCATGTCGAATGAGGGGTCGCCCTGACGGCTTTCCGAGAGGTGATCGAGCGCGGACCTTCGCCAAAAAAGACCTTGGCACTGCGGTGTCATCATCCTTTACTCAAAGGATCCAAGGTTAGCCTGTGATTACTTGCTCCCCGTGCCTTCCCTTGTCTATCTTTAAAGATAATGCGCACATTTATCCACTGACCTAAAAGAAAACACAACGGGGCAGAAGGTGCTGACCTCGAGTATTCTGTGTGTTTCTGGGCCCGGTCATAGTCCACCCATTAGCACTCTATCACCGACAGTTATATCAGCCAATGATAATGCACTATTATAAGTGAAAAAATAGGGGTGGCCATCAAATTCCAGAGCTAGCCAATGCCACCCCGTTGGACACGCCCATGCTTATTGCACATCATATATTCGGACACAGAGCCACACCGGGCTGTTTGCGGTATGCAAAGACCAAGCCTGCGGCAGTATCGCTGGCTCACAGACTCGAAGGTCACGGAGCTGACCGTTACACCCTCCATCACCGAAGCCGGAGAGCGTCGGGTCTCATAACGGACTGTGACAGCCGGGGCTGAACCCACCAGAGCCGCGAAGTCCGCGAATCTCCCCCCTCCCCGTCGGCCCGCGGTATTTACAGCAGCCGCGTTAGCCGCATTAGCCGCCCCCCCCCCCCCCCCTCGCTCGCCGCCCGGCGGGGCGACCCCTCGGCGCCCTTCCCCTAACGGGTAAATATTTACCTGTTAACGGCGTTCCGTCGATGCAGTCTGAGCCCCCCGCCGATCGATTTTGTCATCCCCCCCGTTGATCCCCGACGCGATCCCTCGCGGGTTGATTAAGAGGGCACGATTTATTCCGCCGGACGCCTTCGTTAATGCGGGGTCGGGCCGAACCCGCGGCGGGACGGCGGGCGAGCCAGAGGGCGGACGTGCGACTAGGAGAGGGAAGCGCGCGTCCTCGACGAGCACGTTAGCGCGCCGCGACGCTACGCTACGCGCGGGGCGAAGGCCGGGAGAAAAGCCTGCTCCTAATTTAACGAGTCTCACAAAAAACCCCAACGTTCGCGTCCCCGGAGTCTTCTTCGTCTTCGGCTCTCCCTAAGGAAATCCTCCCCTCAGAGGTAACGAGCTCAATTATAGGGGGTAATTGCAGTCAACGGTAATGAGAGAGGGCCTGCATTTAAGCGTTTCTATTCACACCAATGCTTACCCACGTGAGGAAGCCTCTCGCTCTCTCTCTGTCTCTCTTGGTCTCTCTCTCTCTCACACACGCCCAAGCAAACACGTACGCATACAAAAATAGCCAAAAAACAAAAAACAAAAAAGAGTCATTCAAAAAAAAAACCCAGAGGGCCTCATTCTGATTGCCTAAATCAGATGCTTCAGGCGGGGGGAGTCGAGAATCAATTTGTGCAAACGCCCGTCAGATTTTCCAGCTCGGTAAAGGCTGACTAACAAAACGCCTGATTTGAGATGACTCACTACCGTGAGAACGGGTCCGACGTCTCCAGCGTGCACTGGCTGCCACGCACAGCATACGCACAGGAGATTACCTCTCCGACAACGCTAGCATTTAATCTCGGAAGGATGATCTTTATTTCTCAGCTGTGGATGAAAACATCCACATCAAAGGTGTGAGGCTAACCTTTGATGAGGAGGCAATTACAGGGGCTTCTCACTATGCGTCGAGGAGTATCCGTCTTTTCGCACTTAATGTTGTTAGGATATTTAGGACCACTTTCGATTCACGTCGAATCGTTCCCGATCTTACAGGAACAATTGTTTCATCCCAACAGCAACCAAACGACAACGTACATAAACATAAAAAAATATTTCAAAAAGTGTTTAAGAATACAGCTAATGTTGTTACTGTGTCAAGATAAGGCGGTAATAATACGGAGAGAGAGAGAACGTGTTTAAAAATAATTAGCCTATGTATTGTTGTTCAATGTGCAAGAACCTAGACTAGGCTACGAGAATACAAAAAATAATGGGCTTGTGTATACTGGTTGACATAAGGGACCATGTAGAACCTCCCTCTCCTTTTACCCAATGTTTCTTATGGTACTAAATGGGTCATTATCCGTCCCAAGAGGATGTAAAACTACACCTTGGATCGAAACCCCTCTAATTTACCTAAATCCTAATGGGAGAACATGCCCCTCTGTACACCACTTCATGCAATTGCCTTGTTTTTGGGAATGCGACTGCAAAGTATCGGGAGAAGCTCCTGTAGTCATATATTAGACACACTCACTCTTGCCAACTTGGCGAGACACACACTTTCATATGCAAATGAGTATGCGACGATGTCATAAATATGTAAATTAGATATTTAGCGACTTCGTATCGACTTTTTGAGCATGTGTTAGCTACTTACTGTGGGGAAATAGTTGGCAACACTGATCACGTGAATTGAATGTTAACCCACAGTACAGCTTTGTTAAAGGCACAGGAATGGATGACTGCATGTGTCTGTCAGGCCAACGGTGCCATTATCAGCCCATTGTTAAAACAACAGCAGCCCTGGTCAAGAGGTTGCAGTATAAAGCATACAAATCCCAGCAGCCACAGCACAATAATAAACAACAGCCACATAACAGAAGGAAACTTCATGGTCTCACAGGTCAAATGTTATGATCCATGCAACCTGTCGTACCGTAAAAACTGGAACGCCTTGTGTTTTTAGAATCAGAATGAACAATATACTGATATATATACTGAGATCTGAAAGTTACCAGGATTTTTTTTTCACCAACTTAATAAAAATTAAAAAAAAAAAGTTTTATTCAAACTTTTTGGAGCTTGAAATTTCTGATAGCAATTTCCTGTTTAGTAACCTTTCAAGTGATGAAGTATAGAGAGTCATAAGAGAAATCCATTATAAAAAAGTACATATCCAGAATCTGAATGCTTTAACACTTAGCATATGAAGTGCTTCTTTCCAGGAAGATCTGAATTTGTCTCATCAGCTTAAAGCCATTCAGTCACCGAGACAGACAAGCCAGGTGTTGACCTAATCAAAATTTCACTGCAAAATTTCTTAGGAATCCTGCTTTAAAAGGCACAATCATTTTAGAAGCACAGTATACTTTACAGCCATAGTTCTCTTTTTAAGAGAGCAGGAGAGTCTGTCCTCTTTTTGAATTTCAACATTTTTTTTGCCTTACTCAGACATATGGATGCCATTTCAAAACAGTTCCATGTTCTGTGTAATGTCCACTGCCCAGTCCACACAGAAATGCTCACCTGATTCAATTTACTGCCTAAGCTACAAGCTACTGACCTTTTTTTAAATTAGCATTTTTAAGGTGCAAACTATTTCCTGTTTAACAGTTCCATTCTCATAATGTCAAATTGGACCTCTCAATTTCAGCATACAATTAAAGATCAAGATAAAGATGCATAAAGATGAAGATTAAAAAAAAACATTCTTTATTAATTTGAGGTAATGCATGTATGCATGTACACACACATGGACAAACACACACACATATCTGGCATTCTTGATCCTTCTTTGCATAACACTATTTGCTGGAGGGAGTAGAGGGAAATCAGTTTCCTGTGAATATTAAAATAAAAAGAAAACTGGACGGATTTTGAAATTTGCCAAGTCTTTTAAGAATAAAGTGATTTATTAATGATGCATTTCATCTGATTTCCCTGGAGGGTCACCAGATTTTTTTTTTCTTTTCTTACAGAAAATATCTGCAAGTCAAAGAAACTAGCCCTAAGGCTCTTACATGTAGAAATGAATAATGTGACTTCTACCGACTGATGGGACCCAAGAGCTCGCTCCCCGCGGCTCGGTACATATCTGTTCATCAAAGCCTCGGTCCGCTTCACTTAGACCCTTTCCAGTTTAATTACGGCAGGGACCACCGATTTCTCTTAACACCTTCCCGCTAAAAATAAAAAAAACGAAACGCGCAAAAACAACTCCCTCTCTCCAGCCGCCAACGGACGTCGAACGGCTGCCAGCAAACGGTCAGGCCGCCACCGCAAAGCCGCTCGACGCGTACTCCCTCTCCTCTCGAAAAACGAAAAAGAAATCGCGTTCCCAACGTCGCCAGCAGGGTGGATTTGAGGTCCTGTGGGTTTACTCCCAAAATATTTTTCCGACCTTTTGACTTGAGCACAGTTGGTAAAGATAAGAGTATAAACTTTGACGATGAGAGGAAAAAGCCTACAAGTTATTATAAAATAACTTTGAATTTATTATTTGACTTATAATTATTATTTTTTTGCCTGTTGACAATGATGTGGCTATTTAAGTACGATCAGACAAGCTGCTGTTTGGAAGTCTCCCAGACATTTTTCTCCCATTACTAAATGATGTTCATTAGAAAAATAGCGACATCTATTTATCAGCGAACGAACAAACCATCTAATTATCATGTATAATTACCCCATAAATTACACCATGATTGATAAATATGTGCAGTGTTCAGAATGGGTAATAAAGTCTCTCACTTGCACACTGAATTTTAAAACTACCCAGATGTAGTCTCCTGCAACAGAATTTTATAAACTTACATTGAATATGCAAATTTTGGGAGCATTCTAACCACGTGACCTACCATAACAGACAACCACCACAGAGTTCTTCAGCGTACTCAAATCTGGCTGTAGAGAGAG
Source organism: Anguilla pacifica (assembly GCA_039654925.1). Classification (NCBI taxonomy): domain Eukaryota; kingdom Metazoa; phylum Chordata; class Actinopteri; order Anguilliformes; family Anguillidae; genus Anguilla; species Anguilla pacifica. Next base: position 54,057,743 of record CM077292.1, on the reverse strand, counting down.
ATCCAGGAATCCTGGATCCAGGGAATACTACCATAGCTTGGGATGTGAGCAAGTGAACTTCAATGGGGGTCGCCACATCCACCATAAAACAGCAACCGTAAACCTGGCAACAATCTTCATTTCAAGAACGCGACTTCAAGAGAAGCTGCATTACCGCTAGCACAACACCGCTAATAAGTAGGCGGGGATGGTGTGTGTTTTTATCCCCGGGCGCTGGACGATGGTCCAGTTTCCAGGAAAAGTCCTCATTATGATTTTCTGCTTCCACTGTCAGTGCAGCCCCGAGAACAGCGCTTTAGACATACGTGACCTACCGCTTGTTTTTCCCCCAGAGGAAGGACAAGGCGAACGCACGTACAGAACCAGGACAAAGAAGGTGCCGGAACACCCGCTCAGCCGGTTGCTCAGAGTGCCGCGCGCACAGCCGAATCGAGCCCAGCCGGGACGCGTACCGGCGGGCCGCTCGCGGTCCCTCTCCGGCAGAGCCGCGGGCGCGGTGGCAGGTCCCAGATCGGCGCTGCGGCGGACCGCTCGCAGGCGGTCGGGCGGGGGGGGCTTGAGATACGAATCGGCAGTTGGGAGAACGCTAAATAGCCGGCGAACGGTAGCGCTGCTCATTCGCGAAACGCTAGCGGGCTGACGGCTATCGCCGACGGCAACTTTGCTTACACCCGCTACGCTGTGGCCCTGTGCATTTCGCAGTACCGTGGATCTGTGGCTCTATGGGGTGGGGGGGCAGCTCTCCACTGTGTGTCTCCTCTGAAGGAGGCCTTCAGCTCCCCAGGGCCCTGCGCATCTCCAAAAACAAGAGCACCGCCCCTTCCCCCCCACCACCCCAGCCCAGCACGGTGACACCTCTTACTTCTTACTTCCTGCCCCAGACCACGACGAGACCAGTGACGCTCTTCCCTAGCAACCCTGGTGCCATCGCGTGACGCGGATGCTTAATGAATCTGCCCCCCCCCCCCCCCCCAAACACTGGCCTCTGTCTGAGAAGAAAACGTAAAAACAAACTAAGTAAAGGAAGGCTGAGATTTTAAATGCCATGGCAGCTTCGCTCGAGGCAAGCTGGTCAGCGGTGACTCATGATTGGCTGCAGCGAACCGCGTGCGTCAGCCAGCCCCGGTAACAGCTGTTCAGCACACGCCTTACGCTTGTGATTATCAACTACGCAAAAGAAAAAAATGATAATAACAATAAACAAAATAAAAAATAAAAAAGCTAAATCTGTGTCAGTCGCTCTGGAGACGAGCGTCTGCTAAATGACTGTAATGTAATAGAAGAAGAAATGTTATTTTGTTCTTATTGTTTTCGTTTTTTTCAGCGTTTTAATTCTTTTTTATGTTGTCATGGGAACGTTTATTGTTAAGTGGTTGCCGTTGCATGCTGCACAACAAATGCCAACAGGGAAAATGAAGACTCTAACCAACTAAGTAATGTCATGTAAAAAAACGAACCACCTTAGCATACAGGATGGCAGACACTAAACCTATTGATCCCATTTAAAGCCAGTTGTGTTGTGCACAAACTTTATATCACACTCAAGATTGGTATCATACCAGAAAAAAACACAGAGAAAATACAAAGGAGTCTCTTGATGAGTCTAACAGCTACCCCATATATGGGCGTGGCATGACCATTAAATAAGACCGGACAGGTTTTTTTGGATTGGACGATGGTGTCACTCAGAATAATAAGACTGTAGGTCCCACTCTGCCACTGACCACGCCCATGCCCACTCCCACCTTGGCAATCCCCCCTCCCTCAGGGAAATCATGGCTAAATCTCTGCCACATTCGTGGTACTGTTTCCCCTGATAGCGATCAACACAACCCCGCTGCCCCCCTCCCCCAAACACCACCACCTCCTTCCTTTCACTGTGATCTTAGGAACAGGTGTTGTACAAATTGGAAACATTGTTCTATTTATTTATTAATTTATTTGTTTTTGTTCTTCCATGGTGGAACAGTCCCTCTGCGGTGTACGGGAGGGCGAATCGGAACGCAGGCCTGCCTAGTCCCGGCTCTTCCCTAATAGGCCCTCCTCTCGCCCAATGGGGTTCAACCTTTCATAACACACTGTATGAACTCCCCACACAAGTTACTGCTGGAGTAACAGATATAAGGCATTTATACAGAAAAAATATACTACTATTGGTTTTGCTTTTTCACAGAGACACTGTCACAAAGACATTTCACAGGGCAATAGGAAGCCCCCAATCACTACTAAAACACTCAAACAGGAGGACCACCAACTGTAAGAACAATAATAATCATTATTCCCACAAATGACTATTAAACATTAATGAGCCATCAAATGTTCTATGGTCATCACCCGTAATGTAGAGTGATTTTCCCGTAAGCTTTCATCATGGGTAATTGGAAGATATCTAAAATACTGTACGTATTTAAAAAGGCTTAAGTAAGGCGGAAAATAATGTCCAAGGAAAGGGGGATCTAGGAGTGTAACCCCCCCCCCCCACAGACACATACCACACACACACACATCACACACACGTGCACACACACACACGCACATGCACACACACTCACACACGTGCTTACACACACACACGCACACACACACGTGCTTACACACACACACACCACCTTCCCTAAGCAGCACACCCCCGAGGGGCAGAAGGCAATTTTGCTGGCAGTGTATATATAGACCTGGGAGCAGTTTAGGCTGAAGCTGTGTCTCAGCTTGCAGTGCCACTGTAGGACAGTTAATAGGGTATCTGTGCAGGGCGGGAGCCAGACTGGACCTCTGAGCAGCCCGGAGGATGTTCATTTACCCACAATTCATCACTGTTAGCAGGAAAACACCCCGGGAGAGTGAAGCGTGGCTTCGGAGTGAGCGCAGAGGGAGAGAGAGAGAGAAAGAGAGAGACAGAGACAGAGACAGAGAGAGAGAGAGCGAGAGAGAGGAGAAGAAGAATAAGAAGAAGAAGGTGAAGAAGAAGAAGAAGAAGGCAAAGAAGAAGAAGGCAAAGAAGAAGAAGAAGAAGAAGAAGGCAAAGAATAAGAAGAAGGTGAAGAAGAAGAAGAAGAAGAAGAAGAAGAAGAAGAAGAAGAAGAAGAAGAAGAAGAAGAAGAAGAAGAAGAAGAAGAAGAAGAAGAAGAAGAAGAAGAAGAAGAAGAAGAAGAAGAAGAAGAAGAAGAAGAAGAAGAAGAAGAAGAAGAAGAAGAAGAAGAAGAAGAAGAAGAACCCTTACCCATTATACTACAGCATAATGGGTAAGGAACTGATCTTGTAACCTGCATTGCTTCAGTATATATTCGGCTGTATAAACGGATGCAAAAAGTTGTGGAAGTCGCTCTGGATAAGAGCGTCTGCTAAATGCCAGTAATGTAATGTAAAGAGGAAGAGGAGGAAGAAGAAGAAGAACCGCCAGCCAAAGTTGCAAGGTTGTTGTGTTCCTCTGTCCTTCAGACAGCAATAAGGGCGATTGAAAAATGGCGGTCAAACGGTCTAAGTCCAGTGCAGCCAGGCATGCTTCTCCCCTCTACATCCTGCGGATAAAAGGATTTACTAACCTGTCCCATATACAGAGTCCAGAGAGAAACCTCTGTCGTCCCTTTAAGGGAGCCCTACATCAGTCTGAAGTAAAGCACAAAGTAGGTCCTATAAAACATAAGAAGTTCTCGGGCTTTCTGCTATTCAAAAAGACAAGGAAAAGAAACGAGCAATATCAACCGCAACAGCACCTTTCAAAGCTTTACGAGTTCTCCTCTCATTTCCTCGCCAGTTCGGTTTAGCCGGCCGGTGTGTTTACGGCTTTGATTATTACTTACCAATACTGTGAATCACCACTCAGACACAACTCAGGCCAGCTTTAAATGTCAAAGTCTGAACTCCAGTGTTTCCGAGCAGAGGGGAGACTAAGCTGAGAGAGAGCGAGCGGAGGAAAAAAAAAATTTAATTGTGCCGTATGAATATTTTATATGTCTGAGACTGCATAGTTTCAGATATTGGAGAAAAGTTTCTGGAAGCCTATTCTGGTCATCCAAAAGTAGAGATGCTAAAATATCACTTTTGTGCTTTAAAAAAAAATTATTTGCAAGGGGCAAGAGCCAAGCAGGATTAAACGGGTGTTAATGGATGCAGTTTTACGTCTGAATGAAAAAAGAAAAAAATGGAATAAAATAAATAAAACAGCCCCTGCGTTCTCCACATAGCCTGAGAGGCAGGCAGGCAGTCTGGAGAGTGGCACTGCCGAATGGCCATTACGGCTCCATTTGGCCACCGGTGGGCGGCCATTATGGCTCCATTTGGCCTCCATTGACGTGTCGCACTTTAAATCCCATTAGAGGCCGAGAAGGCATCTGGCGCTGAGGGGACGGCCACCGGGCACTCGTTTCTGCTTGTCTTTCCTGATGTGACGAGGACTCTGGGACTCGGGGACCGAGCTGGGTAAACACAGATCTAAAAGGGCCCGAGCAAAAATAAGACCTGGAGGGACAGGTAGGGGGATCAGGTGGTGGAGCGGGGGGGGGGGGGGGGGGTTGAGGGGGAATGGGGTTTGCGATTTTCACATCCACTTAAAGCAGGGAAGTATAAAATTCAGGATTTCACGCCAACTTCCGCTTTTAATTCTTTAATTAAAAGTAAATTGTTTACCGCGCGCAATGTCACATTGTGGCAACGTTCAGTGAGCTCACAGATGACAGCTAAAGATCTCAAGGGTCCCTAAATGCTTTACTGCGGTCTAATCCATGAGTGAATCAGCACCAATGCAAACAGGCAATTAGCTAATTGGGCACGGAGTGTATTCACACAGCACGGACAGGGAACCAAAATTCCACAAGTCTTTATGCGTTTCCGAATTCGATGCCAAATTCTGCTCTTAATACTTCAGGTTGCCAACGGTTTACTGTACGTAAACTCACATTTTGTCTAAGCCACATATATTAATGAGCTTTTGAAAAACTTTGGCAGTAACCATGGACACTTTTTTTAAAAGCGGTCCTGTCAGTGCAGGTAATTCTGTGATGTCATGTCACCATATAAAATGATAGCTGATTCTGTGAAAGGTGACACACCTGTCACAGTCGTTTGAACCCCACCCACACCCCCCCACCCCCCACCCCCGCCCCCCATCAGTGCATGCTTTAGTCAAGGTGATTTCACCTTGAAATCACATCCACTTCCAAACTTTTTTTAAAAAGAAAATTTTAAAATTCAAACACGTGCAACTGTACTTACTTAAAAACTGAGATCCACAAACAAGCAATTAAAATGTAATCATTTGGGAGACACTTTTAGTCAAAGCCACTTTTGAAGAAGTGCATTTTACATTTCACGAAAGTGCAAACCACTCTATGATTGAAAAGAAAGTACTTCTGCTGCAAATGTACTGCATGCATTTTAAGATGAGATGGATCTAAATGACGTCAGTCACTAAGTTGAAACCGCTCTCTGTTTCATTCACCTAAGATCAGAAATGCTGGGGGGGGGAAAAAAACAACGTATTTTTTTTTAAAACCAACCGAGGACATTTCTCTGCAACTGTGCTCTTATGCGATGCGACTGAATTTTAACGCGATACGACTGAATTTTTATGTGACCGACTGTATTTGCTATTTGGCTCTAAGTGCCCCGCACCTCGGGACCCCTTCAGTGTGAAGAGGCTACAGAGCATTAAAATTGATGGCCTGACTGAATAAATAAACATGTAGGTATGCATTTTTACATGTGGCTACATTCTAAGATGTGACAGTGCATGCAGCGGGATAACTCTGATGGTTAAAGTGTGCGGGGGGGGGGGGGGGGGGTTTGGTGGGGGCTGGGGGTTTGGACAGTCCCAGCGGTGGTGTATTTGCATGCCGTCACGGCTGAGCTACAGGAGAGGAGCCTCGTTTTTGCGCACCGGGGGAACAGGAGTACCGCGCTGGAGGAACTAAACACGAGAGAGAAGCGCCACTAAAATATTCAGAGCTGCCCCCCTGAAATTGGGGGGGTAGGGGGGGGGTATGTTGTGCCACTACC